>CAXARG010000154.1:0-24419 GCA_963971235.1 Cryptus armator | reverse complement strand
TGCCGGTGCCATGCCGGTGCCATGCCGGTGCCATGCCGTGCCATGCCGTGCCATACCGTGCCATGCCGTGCCATGCCGTGCCATGCCGTGCCATGCCGTGCCATGCCGTGCCATGCCGTGCCATGCCGGTGCCATGCCGTGCCATGCCGGTGCCATGCCGTGCCATGCCGGTGCCATGCCGTGCCATGCCGGTGCCATGCCGTGCCATGCCGGTGCCATGCCGGTGCCATGCCGTGCCATGCCGGTGCCATGCCGTGCCATGCCGTGCCATGCCGGTGCCATGCCGGTGCCATGCCGTGCCATGCCATTCCATGCCATTCCATGCCATTCCATGCCATTCCATGCCATTCCATGCCATTCCATGCCATTCCATGCCATTCCATGCCATTCCATGCCATTCCATGCCATTCCATGCCATTCCATGCCATTCCATGCCATTCCATGCCATTCCATGCCATTCCATGCCATTCCATGCCATTCCATGCCATTCCATGCCATTCCATGCCATTCCATGCCATTCCATGCCATTCCATGCCATTCCATGCCATTCCATGCCATTCCATGCCATTCCATGCCATTCCATGCCATTCCATGCCATTCCATGCCATTCCATGCCATTCCATGCCATTCCATGCCATTCCATGCCATTCCATGCCATTCCATGCCGTGCCATGCCGGTGCCATGCCGTGCCATGCCGGTGCCATGCCGTGCCATGCCGTGCCATGCCGGTGCCATGCCGGTGCCATGCCGGTGCCATGCCGGTGCCATGCCGGTGCCATGCCATTCCATGCCATTCCATGCCATTCCATGCCATTCCATGCCATTCCATGCCATTCCATGCCATTCCATGCCATTCCATGCCATTCCATGCCATTCCATGCCATTCCATGCCATTCCATGCCATTCCATGCCATTCCATGCCATTCCATGCCATTCCATGCCATTCCATGCCATTCCATGCCATTCCATGCCATTCCATGCCATTCCATGCCATTCCATGCCATTCCATGCCATTCCATGCCATTCCATGCCATTCCATGCCATTCCATGCCATTCCATGCCATTCCATGCCATTCCATGCCATTCCATGCCATTCCATGCCATTCCATGCCATTCCATGCCATTCCATGCCATTCCATGCCATTCCATGCCATTCCATGCCATTCCATGCCATTCCATGCCATTCCATGCCATTCCATGCCATTCCATGCCATTCCATGCCATTCCATGCCATTCCATGCCATTCCATGCCATTCCATGCCATTCCATGCCATTCCATGCCATTCCATGCCATTCCATGCCATTCCATGCCATTCCATGCCATTCCATGCCATTCCATGCCATTCCATGCCATTCCATGCCATTCCATGCCATTCCATGCCATTCCATGCCATTCCATGCCATTCCATGCCATTCCATGCCATTCCATGCCATTCCATGCCATTCCATGCCATTCCATGCCATTCCATGCCATTCCATGCCATTCCATGCCATTCCATGCCATTCCATGCCATTCCATGCCATTCCATGCCATTCCATGCCATTCCATGCCATTCCATGCCATTCCATGCCATTCCATGCCATTCCATGCCATTCCATGCCATTCCATGCCATTCCATGCCATTCCATGCCATTCCATGCCATTCCATGCCATTCCATGCCATTCCATGCCATTCCATGCCATTCCATGCCATTCCATGCCATTCCATGCCATTCCATGCCATTCCATGCCATTCCATGCCATTCCATGCCATTCCATGCCATTCCATGCCATTCCATGCCATTCCATGCCATTCCATGCCATTCCATGCCATTCCATGCCATTCCATGCCATTCCATGCCATTCCATGCCATTCCATGCCATTCCAAGCCATTCCATGCCATTCCAAGCCATTCCATGCCATTCCATGCCATTCCATGCCATTCCATGCCATTCCATGCCATTCCATGCCATTCCATGCCATTCCATGCCATTCCATGCCATTCCATGCCGTGCCATGCCGGTGCCATGCCGTGCCATGCCGGTGCCATGCCGTGCTATGCCGGTGCCATGCCGTGCCATGCCGGTGCCATGCCGTGCCATGCCGGTGCCATGCCGTGCCATGCCGGTGCCATGCCGTGCCATGCCGGTGCCATGCCGTGCCATGCCGGTGCCATGCCGTGCCATGCCGGTGCCATGCCGTGCCATGCCGGTGCCATGCCGTGCCATGCCGGTGCCATGCCGTGCCATGCCGTGCCATGCCGGTGCCATGCCGTGCCATGCCGGTGCCATGCCGTGCCATGCCGTGCCATGCCGTGCCATGCCGTGCCATGCCGTGCCATGCCGTGCCATGCCGGTGCCATGCCGTGCCATGCCGGTGCCATGCCGTGCCATGCCGTGCCATGCCGTGCCATGCCGTGCCATGCCGTGCCATGCCGTGCCATGCCGTGCCATGCCGTGCCATGCCGTGCCATGCCGTGCCATGCCGTGCCATGCCGTGCCATGCCGTGCCATGCCGTGCCATGCCGTGCCATGCCGGGCCATGCGGTGCCATGCCATTCCATGCCATTCCATGCCATTCCATGCCAGTCCATGCCAGTCCATGCCATTCCATGCCACTCAATGCCAGTCCATGCCACTCAATGCGGTGCCATGCCATTCCATGCCATTCCATGCCATTCCATGCCATTCCATGCCATTCCATGCCATTCCATGCCATTCCATGCCATTCCATGCCATTCCATGCCATTCCATGCCATTCCATGCCATTCCATGCCATTCCATGCCATTCCATGCCATTCCATGCCATTCCATGCCATTCCATGCCATTCCATGCCATTCCATGCCATTCCATGCCATTCCGTGCCATTCCGTGCCATTCCGTGCCATTCCGTGCCATTCCATGCCATTCCATGCCATTCCATGCCATTCCATGCCATTCCATGCCATTCCATGCCATTCCATGCCATTCCATGCCATTCCATGCCATTCCATGCCATTCCATGCCATTCCATGCCATTCCATGCCATTCCATGCCATTCCATGCCATTCCATGCCATTCCATGCCATTCCATGCCATTCCATGCCATTCCATGCCATTCCATGCCATTCCATGCCATTCCATGCCATTCCATGCCATTCCATGCCATTCCATGCCATTCCATGCCATTCCATGCCATTCCATGCCATTCCATGCCATTCCATGCCATTCCATGCCATTCCATGCCATTCCATGCCATTCCATGCCATTCCATGCCATTCCATGCCATTCCATGCCATTCCATGCCATTCCATGCCATTCCATGCCATTCCATGCCATTCCATGCCATTCCATGCCATTCCATGCCATTCCATGCCATTCCATGCCATTCCATGCCATTCCATGCCATTCCATGCCATTCCATGCCATTCCATGCCATTCCATGCCATTCCATGCCATTCCATGCCATTCCATGCCATTCCATGCCATTCCATGCCATTCCATGCCATTCCATGCCATTCCATGCCATTCCATGCCATTCCATGCCATTCCATGCCATTCCATGCCATTCCATGCCATTCCATGCCATTCCATGCCATTCCATGCCATTCCATGCCATTCCATGCCATTCCATGCCATTCCATGCCATTCCATGCCATTCCATGCCATTCCATGCCATTCCATGCCATTCCATGCCATTCCATGCCATTCCATGCCATTCCGTGCCATTCCGTGCCATTCCGTGCCATTCCGTGCCATTCCGTGCCATTCCATGCCATTCCATGCCATTCCATGCCATTCCATGCCATTCCATGCCATTCCATGCCATTCCATGCCATTCCATGCCATTCCATGCCATTCCATGCCATTCCATGCCATTCCATGCCATTCCATGCCATTCCATGCCATTCCATGCCATTCCATGCCATTCCATGCCATTCCATGCCATTCCATGCCATTCCATGCCATTCCATGCCATTCCATGCCATTCCATGCCATTCCATGCCATTCCATGCCATTCCATGCCATTCCATGCCATTCCATGCCATTCCATGCCATTCCATGCCATTCCATGCCATTCCATGCCATTCCATGCCATTCCATGCCATTCCATGCCATTCCATGCCATTCCATGCCATTCCATGCCATTCCATGCCATTCCATGCCATTCCATGCCATTCCATGCCATTCCATGCCATTCCATGCCATTCCATGCCATTCCATGCCATTCCATGCCATTCCATGCCATTCCATGCCATTCCATGCCATTCCATGCCATTCCATGCCATTCCATGCCATTCCATGCCATTCCATGCCATTCCATGCCATTCCATGCCATTCCATGCCATTCCATGCCATTCCATGCCATTCCATGCCATTCCATGCCATTCCATGCCGTGCCATGCCGTGCCATGCCGTGCCATGCCGGTGCCATGCCATTCCATGCCATTCCATGCCATTCCATGCCATTCCATGCCATTCCATGCCATTCCATGCCATTCCATGCCATTCCATGCCATTCCATGCCATTCCATGCCATTCCATGCCATTCCATGCCATTCCATGCCATTCCATGCCATTCCATGCCATTCCATGCCATTCCATGCCATTCCATGCCATTCCATGCCATTCCATGCCATTCCATGCCATTCCATGCCATTCCATGCCATTCCATGCCATTCCATTCCGTGCCATGCCGTGCCATGCCGGTGCCATGCCGTGCCATGCCGGTGCCATGCCGGTGCCATGCCGTGCCATGCCGGTGCCATGCCGTGCCATGCCGGTGCCATGCCGTGCCATGCCGGTGCCATGCCGTGCCATGCCGGTGCCATGCCGTGCCATGCCGGTGCCATGCCATTCCATGCCATTCCATGCCATTCCATGCCATTCCATGCCATTCCATGCCATTCCATGCCATTCCATGCCATTCCATGCCATTCCATGCCATTCCATGCCATTCCATGCCATTCCATGCCATTCCATGCCATTCCATGCCATTCCATGCCATTCCATGCCATTCCATGCCATTCCATGCCATTCCATGCCATTCCATGCCATTCCATGCCATTCCATGCCATTCCATGCCATTCCATGCCATTCCATGCCATTCCATGCCATTCCATGCCATTCCATGCCATTCCATGCCATTCCATGCCATTCCATGCCATTCCATGCCATTCCATGCCATTCCATGCCATTCCATGCCATTCCATGCCATTCCATGCCATTCCATGCCATTCCATGCCATTCCATGCCATTCCATGCCATTCCATGCCATTCCATGCCATTCCATGCCATTCCATGCCATTCCATGCCATTCCATGCCATTCCATGCCATTCCATGCCATTCCATGCCATTCCATGCCATTCCATGCCATTCCATGCCATTCCATGCCATTCCATGCCATTCCATGCCATTCCATGCCATTCCATGCCATTCCATGCCATTCCATGCCATTCCATGCCATTCCATGCCATTCCATGCCATTCCATGCCATTCCATGCCATTCCATGCCATTCCATGCCATTCCATGCCATTCCATGCCATTCCATGCCATTCCATGCCATTCCATGCCATTCCATGCCATTCCATGCCATTCCAAGCCATTCCATGCCATTCCAAGCCATTCCATGCCATTCCATGCCATTCCATGCCATTCCATGCCATTCCATGCCATTCCATGCCATTCCATGCCATTCCATGCCATTCCATGCCGTGCCATGCCGGTGCCATGCCGTGCCATGCCGGTGCCATGCCGTGCTATGCCGGTGCCATGCCGTGCCATGCCGGTGCCATGCCGTGCCATGCCGGTGCCATGCCGTGCCATGCCGGTGCCATGCCGTGCCATGCCGGTGCCATGCCGTGCCATGCCGGTGCCATGCCGTGCCATGCCGGTGCCATGCCGTGCCATGCCGGTGCCATGCCGTGCCATGCCGGTGCCATGCCGTGCCATGCCGGTGCCATGCCGTGCCATGCCGTGCCATGCCGGTGCCATGCCGTGCCATGCCGGTGCCATGCCGTGCCATGCCGTGCCATGCCGTGCCATGCCGTGCCATGCCGGTGCCATGCCGTGCCATGCCGTGCCATGCCGTGCCATGCCGTGCCATGCCGTGCCATGCCGGTGCCATGCCGTGCCATGCCGGTGCCATGCCGTGCCATGCCGTGCCATGCCGTGCCATGCCGTGCCATGCCGTGCCATGCCGTGCCATGCCGTGCCATGCCGTGCCATGCCGTGCCATGCCATTCCATGCCATTCCATGCCATTCCATGCCAGTCCATGCCAGTCCATGCCATTCCATGCCACTCAATGCCAGTCCATGCCATTCCATGCCACTCAATGCGGTGCCATGCCATTCCATGCCATTCCATGCCATTCCATGCCATTCCATGCCATTCCATGCCATTCCATGCCATTCCATGCCATTCCATGCCATTCCATGCCATTCCATGCCATTCCATGCCATTCCATGCCATTCCATGCCATTCCATGCCATTCCATGCCATTCCATGCCATTCCATGCCATTCCATGCCATTCCATGCCATTCCATGCCATTCCATGCCATTCCATGCCATTCCATGCCATTCCATGCCATTCCATGCCATTCCATGCCATTCCATGCCATTCCATGCCATTCCATGCCATTCCATGCCATTCCATGCCATTCCATGCCATTCCATGCCATTCCATGCCATTCCATGCCATTCCATGCCATTCCGTGCCATTCCGTGCCATTCCGTGCCATTCCGTGCCATTCCGTGCCATTCCATGCCATTCCGTGCCATTCCATGCCATTCCATGCCATTCCATGCCATTCCATGCCATTCCATGCCATTCCATGCCATTCCATGCCATTCCATGCCATTCCATGCCATTCCATGCCATTCCATGCCATTCCATGCCATTCCATGCCATTCCATGCCATTCCATGCCATTCCATGCCATTCCATGCCATTCCATGCCATTCCATGCCATTCCATGCCATTCCATGCCATTCCATGCCATTCCATGCCATTCCATGCCATTCCATGCCATTCCATGCCATTCCATGCCATTCCATGCCATTCCATGCCATTCCATGCCATTCCATGCCATTCCATGCCATTCCATGCCATTCCATGCCATTCCATGCCATTCCATGCCATTCCATGCCATTCCATGCCATTCCATGCCATTCCATGCCATTCCATGCCATTCCATGCCATTCCATGCCATTCCATGCCATTCCATGCCATTCCATGCCATTCCATGCCATTCCATGCCATTCCATGCCATTCCATGCCATTCCATGCCATTCCATGCCATTCCATGCCATTCCATGCCATTCCATGCCATTCCATGCCATTCCATGCCATTCCATGCCATTCCATGCCATTCCATGCCATTCCATGCCATTCCATGCCATTCCATGCCGTGCCATGCCATTCCATGCCGTGCCATGCCGTGCCATGCCGGTGCCATGCCGTGCCATGCCGGTGCCATGCCGTGCCATGCCGGTGCCATGCCGTGCCATGCCGGTGCCATGCCGTGCCATGCCGGTGCCATGCCGTGCCATGCCGGTGCCATGCCGTGCCATGCCGGTGCCATGCCATTCCATGCCATTCCATGCCATTCCATGCCATTCCATGCCATTCCATGCCATTCCATGCCATTCCATGCCATTCCATGCCATTCCATGCCATTCCATGCCATTCCATGCCATTCCATGCCATTCCATGCCATTCCATGCCATTCCATGCCATTCCATGCCATTCCATGCCATTCCATGCCATTCCATGCCATTCCATGCCATTCCATGCCATTCCATGCCATTCCATGCCACTCAATGCCAGTCCATGCCATTCCATGCCACTCAATGCGGTGCCATGCCATTCCATGCCATTCCATGCCATTCCATGCCATTCCATGCCATTCCATGCCATTCCATGCCATTCCATGCCATTCCATGCCATTCCATGCCATTCCATGCCATTCCATGCCATTCCATGCCATTCCATGCCATTCCATGCCATTCCATGCCATTCCATGCCATTCCATGCCATTCCATGCCATTCCATGCCATTCCATGCCATTCCATGCCATTCCATGCCATTCCATGCCATTCCATGCCATTCCATGCCATTCCATGCCATTCCATGCCATTCCATGCCATTCCATGCCATTCCATGCCATTCCATGCCATTCCATGCCATTCCATGCCATTCCATGCCATTCCATGCCATTCCGTGCCATTCCGTGCCATTCCGTGCCATTCCGTGCCATTCCGTGCCATTCCGTGCCATTCCGTGCCATTCCATGCCATTCCATGCCATTCCATGCCATTCCATGCCATTCCATGCCATTCCATGCCATTCCATGCCATTCCATGCCATTCCATGCCATTCCATGCCATTCCATGCCATTCCATGCCATTCCATGCCATTCCATGCCATTCCATGCCATTCCATGCCATTCCATGCCATTCCATGCCATTCCATGCCATTCCATGCCATTCCATGCCATTCCATGCCATTCCATGCCATTCCATGCCATTCCATGCCATTCCATGCCATTCCATGCCATTCCATGCCATTCCATGCCATTCCATGCCATTCCATGCCACTCAATGCCAGTCCATGCCATTCCATGCCACTCAATGCGGTGCCATGCCATTCCATGCCATTCCATGCCATTCCATGCCATTCCATGCCATTCCATGCCATTCCATGCCATTCCATGCCATTCCATGCCATTCCATGCCATTCCATGCCATTCCATGCCATTCCATGCCATTCCATGCCATTCCATGCCATTCCATGCCATTCCATGCCATTCCATGCCATTCCATGCCATTCCATGCCATTCCATGCCATTCCATGCCATTCCATGCCATTCCATGCCATTCCATGCCATTCCATGCCATTCCATGCCATTCCATGCCATTCCATGCCATTCCATGCCATTCCATGCCATTCCATGCCATTCCATGCCATTCCATGCCATTCCATGCCATTCCATGCCATTCCGTGCCATTCCGTGCCATTCCGTGCCATTCCGTGCCATTCCGTGCCATTCCGTGCCATTCCGTGCCATTCCATGCCATTCCATGCCATTCCATGCCATTCCATGCCATTCCATGCCATTCCATGCCATTCCATGCCATTCCATGCCATTCCATGCCATTCCATGCCATTCCATGCCATTCCATGCCATTCCATGCCATTCCATGCCATTCCATGCCATTCCATGCCATTCCATGCCATTCCATGCCATTCCATGCCATTCCATGCCATTCCATGCCATTCCATGCCATTCCATGCCATTCCATGCCATTCCATGCCATTCCATGCCATTCCATGCCATTCCATGCCATTCCATGCCATTCCATGCCATTCCATGCCATTCCATGCCATTCCATGCCATTCCATGCCATTCCATGCCATTCCATGCCATTCCATGCCATTCCATGCCATTCCATGCCATTCCATGCCATTCCATGCCATTCCATGCCATTCCATGCCATTCCATGCCATTCCATGCCATTCCATGCCATTCCATGCCATTCCATGCCATTCCATGCCATTCCATGCCATTCCATGCCATTCCATGCCATTCCATGCCATTCCATGCCATTCCATGCCATTCCATGCCATTCCATGCCATTCCATGCCATTCCATGCCATTCCATGCCATTCCATGCCATTCCATGCCATTCCATGCCGTGCCATGCCGTGCCATGCCGTGCCATGCCGGTGCCATGCCATTCCATGCCATTCCATGCCATTCCATGCCATTCCATGCCATTCCATGCCATTCCATGCCATTCCATGCCATTCCATGCCATTCCATGCCATTCCATGCCATTCCATGCCATTCCATGCCATTCCATGCCATTCCATGCCATTCCATGCCATTCCATGCCATTCCATGCCATTCCATGCCATTCCATGCCATTCCATGCCATTCCATGCCATTCCATGCCATTCCATGCCATTCCATGCCATTCCATGCCATTCCATGCCATTCCATGCCATTCCATGCCATTCCATGCCATTCCATGCCATTCCATGCCATTCCATGCCATTCCATTCCGTGCCATGCCGTGCCATGCCGGTGCCATGCCGTGCCATGCCGGTGCCATGCCGTGCCATGCCGGTGCCATGCCGTGCCATGCCGGTGCCATGCCGTGCCATGCCGGTGCCATGCCGTGCCATGCCGGTGCCATGCCGTGCCATGCCGGTGCCATGCCGTGCCATGCCGGTGCCATGCCGGTGCCATGCCGTGCCATGCCGGTGCCATGCCGTGCCATGCCGTGCCATGCCGTGCCATGCCGTGCCATGCCGTGCCATGCCGTGCCATGCCGTGCCATGCCGTGCCATGCCGTGCCATGCCGTGCCATGCCGTGCCATGCCGGGCCATGCGGTGCTATGCCATTCCATGCCATTCCATGCCAGTCCATGCCAGTCCATGCCATTCCATGCCACTCAATGCGGTGCCATGCCATTCCATGCCATTCCATGCCACTCAATGCGGTGCCATGCCATTCCATGCCATTCCATGCCATTCCATGCCATTCCATGCCATTCCATGCCATTCCATGCCATTCCATGCCGGGCCATGCGGTGCCATGCCATTCCATGCCAGTCCATGCCAGTCCATGCCATTCCATGCCACTCAATGCGGTGCCATGCCATTCCATGCCATTCCATGCCATTCCATGCCATTCCATGCCATTCCATGCCATTCCATGCCATTCCATGCCATTCCATGCCATTCCATGCCATTCCATGCCATTCCATGCCATTCCATGCCATTCCATGCCATTCCATGCCATTCCATGCCATTCCATGCCATTCCATGCCATTCCATGCCATTCCATGCCATTCCATGCCATTCCATGCCATTCCATGCCATTCCATGCCATTCCATGCCATTCCATGCCATTCCATGCCATTCCATGCCATTCCATGCCATTCCATGCCATTCCATGCCATTCCATGCCATTCCATGCCATTCCATGCCATTCCATGCCATTCCATGCCATTCCATGCCATTCCATGCCATTCCATGCCATTCCATGCCATTCCATGCCATTCCATGCCATTCCATGCCATTCCATGCCATTCCATGCCATTCCATGCCATTCCATGCCATTCCATGCCATTCCATGCCATTCCATGCCATTCCATGCCATTCCATGCCATTCCATGCCATTCCATGCCATTCCATGCCATTCCATGCCATTCCATGCCATTCCATGCCATTCCATGCCATTCCATGCCATTCCATGCCATTCCATGCCATTCCATGCCATTCCATGCCATTCCATGCCATTCCATGCCATTCCATGCCATTCCATGCCATTCCATGCCATTCCATGCCATTCCATGCCATTCCATGCCATTCCATGCCATTCCATGCCATTCCATGCCATTCCATGCCATTCCATGCCATTCCATGCCATTCCATGCCATTCCATGCCATTCCATGCCATTCCATGCCATTCCATGCCATTCCATGCCATTCCATGCCATTCCATGCCATTCCATGCCATTCCATGCCATTCCATGTCATTCCATGTCATTCCATGCCATTCCATGTGCCATGCCGTGCCATGCCGTGCCATGCCGGTGCCATGCCGTGCCATGCCGGTGCCATGCCGTGCCATGCCGGTGCCATGCCGTGCCATGCCGGTGCCATGCCGTGCCATGCCGGTGCCATGCCGTGCCATGCCGGTGCCATGCCGTGCCATGCCGGTGCCATGCCGTGCCATGCCGGTGCCATGCCGTGCCATGCCGTGCCATGCCGGTGCCATGCCGTGCCATGCCGGTGCCATGCCGTGCCATGCCGGTGCCATGCCGGTGCCATGCCGGTGCCATGCCGGTGCCATGCCGTGCCATGCCGGTGCCATGCCGGTGCCATGCCGTGCCATGCCGTGCCATGCCGTGCCATGCCGGTGCCATGCCGTGCCATGCCGTGCCATGCCGTGCCATGCCGGTGCCATGCCGTGCCATGCCGGTGCCATGCCGTGCCATGCCGGTGCCATGCCGTGCCATGCCGGTGCCATGCCGTGCCATGCCGGTGCCATGCCGTGCCATGCCGTGCCATGCCGTGCCATGCCAGGTTCCATGCCAGGTGCCATTCCATGCCAGTTCCATGCCATTCCATGCCATTCCATGCCATTCCATGCCATTCCATGCCATTCCATGCCATTCCATGCCATTCCATGCCATTCCATGCCATTCCATGCCATTCCATGCCATTCCATGCCATTCCATGCCATTCCATGCCATTCCATGCCATTCCATGCCAATTCCATGCCATTCCATGCCATTCCATGCCATTCCATGCCATTCCATGCCATTCCATGCCATTCCATGCCATTCCATGCCATTCCATGCCATTCCATGCCATTCCATGCCATTCCATGCCATTCCATGCCATTCCATGCCATTCCATGCCATTCCATGCCATTCCATGCCATTCCATGCCATTCCATGCCATTCCATGCCATTCCATGCCATTCCATGCCATTCCATGCCATTCCATGCCATTCATGCCATTCCATGCCATTCCATGCCATTCCATGCCATTCCATGCATTCCATGCCATTCCATGCCATTCCATGCCAGTGCCATGCCATGCCGTGCCATGCCGGTGCCATGCCGTGCCATGCCGGGTGCCGATGCCGTGCCATGCCATTCCATGCCATTCCATGCCATTCCATGCCATTCCATGCCATTCCATGCCATTCCATGCCATTCCATGCCATTCCATGCCATTCCATGCCATTCCATGCCATTCCATGCCATTCCATGCCATTCCATGCCATTCCATGCCATTCCATGCCATTCCATGCCATTCCATGCCATTCCATGCCATTCCATGCCATTCCATGCCATTCCATGCCATTCCATGCCATTCCATGCCATTCCATGCATTCCATGCCATTCCATGCCATTCCATGCCATTCCATGCCATTCCATGCCATTCCATGCCATTCCATGCCATTCCATGCCATTCCATGCCATTCCATGCCATTCCATGCCATTCCATGCCATTCCATGCCATTCCATGCCATTCCATGCCATTCCATGCCATTCCATGCCATTCCATGCCATTCCATGCCATTCCATGCCATTCCATGCCATTCCATGCCGTTGCCATGCCGTGCCATGCCGGTGCCATGCCGTGCCATGCCGGTGCCATGCCGTGCCATGCCGGTGCCATGCCGTGCCATGCCGGTGCCATGCCGTGCCATGCCGGTGCCATGCCGTGCCATGCCGGTGCCATGCCGTGCCATGCCGGTGCCATGCCGTGCCATGCCGGTGCCATGCCGTGCCATGCCGTGCCATGCCGTGCCATGCCGGTGCCATGCCGGTGCCATGCCGTGCCATGCCGGTGCCATGCCGTGCCATGCCGGTGCCATGCCGTGCCATGCCGGTGCCATGCCGTGCCATGCCGGTGCCATGCCGTGCCATGCCGGTGCCATGCCGTGCCATGCCGGTGCCATGCCGGTGCCATGCCGGTGCCATGCCGTGCCATGCCGGTGCCATGCCGTGCCATGCCGGTGCCATGCCGTGCCATGCCGGTGCCATGCCGTGCCATGCCGGTGCCATGCCGTGCCATGCCGGTGCCATGCCGTGCCATGCCGTGCCATGCCGTGCCATGCCGGTGCCATGCCGTGCCATGCCGGTGCCATGCCGTGCCATGCCGGTGCCATGCCGTGCCATGCCGGTGCCATGCCGTGCCATGCCGGTGCCATGCCGTGCCATGCCGGTGCCATGCCGGTGCCATGCCGGTGCCATGCCGGTGCCATGCCGGTGCCATGCCGTGCCATGCCGGTGCCATGCCGTGCCATGCCGGTGCCATGCCGTGCCATGCCGGTGCCATGCCGTGCCATGCCGGTGCCATGCCGTGCCATGCCGGTGCCATGCCGTGCCATGCCGTGCCATGCCGGTGCCATGCCGTGCCATGCCGGTGCCATGCCGTGCCATGCCGGTGCCATGCCGTGCCATGCCGGTGCCATGCCGGTGCCATGCCGGTGCCATGCCGGTGCCATGCCGTGCCATGCCGTGCCATGCCGTGCCATGCCGTGCCATGCCGTGCCATGCCGTGCCATGCCGTGCCATGCCGTGCCATGCCGTGCCATGCCGTGCCATGCCGTGCCATGCCGTGCCATGCCGTGCCATGCCGTGCCATGCCGTGCCATGCCGGTGCCATGCCGTGCCATGCCGGTGCCATGCCGTGCCATGCCGGGTGCCATGCCGTGCCATGCCGGTGCCATGCCGTGCCATGCCGGTGCCATGCCGTGCCATGCCGGTGCCATGCCGTGCCATGCCGGTGCCATGCCGGTGCCATGCCGTGCCATGCCGGTGCCATGCCGTGCCATGCCGTGCCATGCCGGTGCCATGCCGGTGCCATGCCGTGCCATGCCATTCCATGCCATTCCATGCCATTCCATGCCATTCCATGCCATTCCATGCCATTCCATGCCATTCCATGCCATTCCATGCCATTCCATGCCATTCCATGCCATTCCATGCCATTCCATGCCATTCCATGCCATTCCATGCCATTCCATGCCATTCCATGCCATTCCATGCCATTCCATGCCATTCCATGCCATTCCATGCCATTCCATGCCATTCCATGCCATTCCATGCCATTCCATGCCATTCCATGCCATTCCATGCCATTCCATGCCATTCCATGCCATTCCATGCCATTCCATGCCATTCCATGCCATTCCATGCCATTCCATGCCATTCCATGCCATTCCATGCCATTCCATGCCATTCCATGCCATTCCATGCCATTCCATGCCATTCCATGCCATTCCATGCCATTCCATGCCATTCCATGCCATTCCATGCCGTGCCATGCCGGTGCCATGCCGTGCCATGCCGGTGCCATGCCGTGCCATGCCGTGCCATGCCGGTGCCATGCCGTGCCATGCCGGTGCCATGCCGGTGCCATGCCGGTGCCATGCCGGTGCCATGCCGGTGCCATGCCATTCCATGCCATTCCATGCCATTCCATGCCATTCCATGCCATTCCATGCCATTCCATGCCATTCCATGCCATTCCATGCCATTCCATGCCATTCCATGCCATTCCATGCCATTCCATGCCATTCCATGCCATTCCATGCCATTCCATGCCATTCCATGCCATTCCATGCCATTCCATGCCATTCCATGCCATTCCATGCCATTCCATGCCATTCCATGCCATTCCATGCCATTCCATGCCATTCCATGCCATTCCATGCCATTCCATGCCATTCCATGCCATTCCATGCCATTCCATGCCATTCCATGCCATTCCATGCCATTCCATGCCATTCCATGCCATTCCATGCCATTCCATGCCATTCCATGCCATTCCATGCCATTCCATGCCATTCCATGCCATTCCATGCCATTCCATGCCATTCCATGCCATTCCATGCCATTCCATGCCATTCCATGCCATTCCATGCCATTCCATGCCATTCCATGCCATTCCATGCCATTCCATGCCATTCCATGCCATTCCATGCCATTCCATGCCATTCCATGCCATTCCATGCCATTCCATGCCATTCCATGCCATTCCATGCCATTCCATGCCATTCCATGCCATTCCATGCCATTCATGCCATTCCATGCCATTCCATGCCATTCCATGCCATTCCATGCCATTCCATGCCATTCCATGCCATTCCATGCCATTCCATGCCATTCCATGCCATTCCATGCCATTCCATGCCATTCCATGCCATTCCATGCCATTCCATGCCATTCCATGCCATTCCATGCCATTCCATGCCATTCCATGCCATTCCATGCCATTCCATGCCATTCCATGCCATTCCATGCCATTCCATGCCATTCCATGCCATTCCATGCCATTCCATGCCATTCCATGCCATTCCATGCCATTCCATGCCATTCCATGCCATTCCATGCCATTCCATGCCATTCCATGCCATTCCATGCCATTCCATGCCATTCCATGCCATTCCATGCCATTCCATGCCATTCCATGCCATTCCATGCCATTCCATGCCATTCCATGCCATTCCATGCCATTCCATGCCATTCCATGCCATTCCATGCCATTCCATGCCATTCCATGCCATTCCATGCCATTCCATGCCATTCCATGCCATTCCATGCCATTCCATGCCATTCCAAGCCATTCCATGCCATTCCAAGCCATTCCATGCCATTCCATGCCATTCCATGCCATTCCATGCCATTCCATGCCATTCCATGCCATTCCATGCCGTGCCATGCCGGTGCCATGCCGTGCCATGCCGGTGCCATGCCGTGCTATGCCGGTGCCATGCCGTGCCATGCCGGTGCCATGCCGTGCCATGCCGGTGCCATGCCGTGCCATGCCGGTGCCATGCCGTGCCATGCCGGTGCCATGCCGTGCCATGCCGGTGCCATGCCGTGCCATGCCGGTGCCATGCCGTGCCATGCCGGTGCCATGCCGTGCCATGCCGGTGCCATGCCGTGCCATGCCGGTGCCATGCCGTGCCATGCCGGTGCCATGCCGTGCCATGCCGGTGCCATGCCGTGCCATGCCGTGCCATGCCGGTGCCATGCCGTGCCATGCCGGTGCCATGCCGTGCCATGCCGTGCCATGCCGTGCCATGCCGTGCCATGCCGTGCCATGCCGGTGCCATGCCGTGCCATGCCGGTGCCATGCCGTGCCATGCCGTGCCATGCCGTGCCATGCCGTGCCATGCCGTGCCATGCCGTGCCATGCCATTCCATGCCATTCCATGCCATTCCATGCCATTCCATGCCATTCCATGCCATTCCATGCCATTCCATGCCATTCCATGCCATTCCATGCCATTCCATGCCATTCCATGCCATTCCATGCCATTCCATGCCATTCCATGCCATTCCATGCCATTCCATGCCATTCCATGCCATTCCATGCCATTCCATGCCATTCCGTGCCATTCCGTGCCATTCCGTGCCATTCCGTGCCATTCCATGCCATTCCGTGCCATTCCATGCCATTCCGTGCCATTCCATGCCATTCCATGCCATTCCATGCCATTCCATGCCATTCCATGCCATTCCATGCCATTCCATGCCATTCCATGCCATTCCATGCCATTCCATGCCATTCCATGCCATTCCATGCCATTCCATGCCATTCCATGCCATTCCATGCCATTCCATGCCATTCCATGCCATTCCATGCCATTCCATGCCATTCCATGCCATTCCATGCCATTCCATGCCATTCCATGCCATTCCATGCCATTCCATGCCATTCCATGCCATTCCATGCCATTCCATGCCATTCCATGCCATTCCATGCCATTCCATGCCATTCCATGCCATTCCATGCCATTCCATGCCATTCCATGCCATTCCATGCCATTCCATGCCATTCCATGCCATTCCATGCCATTCCATGCCATTCCATGCCATTCCATGCCATTCCATGCCATTCCATGCCATTCCATGCCATTCCATGCCATTCCATGCCATTCCATGCCATTCCATGCCATTCCATGCCATTCCATGCCATTCCATGCCATTCCATGCCATTCCATGCCATTCCATGCCATTCCATGCCATTCCATGCCATTCCATGCCATTCCATGCCATTCCATGCCATTCCATGCCATTCCATGCCATTCCATGCCATTCCATGCCATTCCATGCCATTCCATGCCATTCCATGCCATTCCATGCCATTCCATGCCATTCCATGCCATTCCATGCCATTCCATGCCATTCCATGCCATTCCATGCCATTCCATGCCATTCCATGCCATTCCATGCCATTCCATGCCATTCCATGCCATTCCATGCCATTCCATGCCATTCCATGCCATTCCATGCCATTCCATGCCATTCCATGCCATTCCATGCCATTCCATGCCGTGCCATGCCGTGCCATGCCGTGCCATGCCGTGCCATGCCGGTGCCATGCCATTCCATGCCGGTGCCATGCCATTCCATGCCATTCCATGCCATTCCATGCCATTCCATGCCATTCCATGCCATTCCATGCCATTCCATGCCATTCCATGCCATTCCATGCCATTCCATGCCATTCCATGCCATTCCATGCCATTCCATGCCATTCCATGCCATTCCATGCCATTCCATGCCATTCCATGCCATTCCATGCCATTCCATGCCATTCCATGCCATTCCATGCCATTCCATGCCATTCCATGCCATTCCATGCCATTCCATGCCATTCCATGCCATTCCATGCCATTCCATGCCATTCCATGCCATTCCATGCCATTCCATGCCATTCCATGCCATTCCATGCCATTCCATTCCGTGCCATGCCGTGCCATGCCGGTGCCATGCCGTGCCATGCCGGTGCCATGCCGTGCCATGCCGGTGCCATGCCGTGCCATGCCGGTGCCATGCCGTGCCATGCCGGTGCCATGCCGTGCCATGCCGGTGCCATGCCGTGCCATGCCGGTGCCATGCCATTCCATGCCATTCCATGCCATTCCATGCCATTCCATGCCATTCCATGCCATTCCATGCCATTCCATGCCATTCCATGCCATTCCATGCCATTCCATGCCATTCCATGCCATTCCATGCCATTCCATGCCATTCCATGCCATTCCATGCCATTCCATGCCATTCCATGCCATTCCATGCCATTCCATGCCATTCCATGCCATTCCATGCCATTCCATGCCATTCCATGCCATTCCATGCCATTCCATGCCATTCCATGCCATTCCATGCCATTCCATGCCATTCCATGCCATTCCATGCCATTCCATGCCATTCCATGCCATTCCATGCCATTCCATGCCATTCCATGCCATTCCATGCCATTCCATGCCATTCCATGCCATTCCATGCCATTCCATGCCATTCCATGCCATTCCATGCCATTCCATGCCATTCCATGCCATTCCATGCCATTCCATGCCATTCCATGCCATTCCATGCCATTCCATGCCATTCCATGCCATTCCATGCCATTCCATGCCATTCCATGCCATTCCATGCCATTCCATGCCATTCCATGCCATTCCATGCCATTCCATGCCATTCCATGCCATTCCATGCCATTCCATGCCATTCCATGCCATTCCATGCCATTCCATGCCATTCCATGCCATTCCATGCCATTCCATGCCATTCCATGCCATTCCATGCCATTCCATGCCATCTTCCATGCCATTCCATGCCATTCCATGCCATTCCATGCCATTCCATGCCATTCCATGCCATTCCATGCCATTCCATGCCATTCCATGCCATTCCATGCCATTCCATGCATTCCATGCCATTCCATGCCATTCCATGCCATTCCATGCCATTCCATGCCATTCCATGCCATTCCATGCCATTCCATGCCATTCCATGCCATTCCAAGCCATTCCATGCCATTCCAAGCCATTCCATGCCATTCCATGCCATTCCATGCCATTCCATGCCATTCCATGCCATTCCATGCCATTCCATGCCATTCCATGCCATTCCATGCCATTCCATGCCATTCCATGCCATTCCATGCCATTCCATGCCATTCCATGCCATTCCATGCCATTCCATGCCATTCCATGCCATTCCATGCCATTCCATGCCATTCCATGCCATTCCATGCCATTCCATGCCATTCCATGCCATTCCATGCCATTCCATGCCATTCCATGCCATTCCATGCCATTCCATGCCATTCCATGTCATTCCATGTCCATTCCATGCCATTCCATGCATTCCATGCCATTCCATGCCGTGCCATGCCGTGCCATGCCGTGCCATGCCGGTGCCATGCCGTGCCTGCCATGCCGTGCCATGCCGGTGCCATGCCGTGCCATGCCGGTGCCATGCCGTGCCATGCCGGTGCCATGCCGTGCCATGCCGGTGCCATGCCGTGCCATGCCGGTGCCATGCCGTGCCATGCCGGTGCCATGCCGTGCCATGCCGTGCCATGCCGGTGCCATGCCGTGCCATGCCGGTGCCATGCCGTGCCATGCGGTGCCATGCCGTGCCATGCCGTGCCATGCGGGCCGTGCCATGCCGGTGCCATGCCGTGCCATGCCGGTGCCATGCCGGTGCCATGCCGTGCCATGCCGGTGCCATGCCGTTGCCATGCCGGTGCCATGCCGGTGCCATGCCGTGCCATGCCGTGCCATGCCGGTGCCATGCCGTGCCATGCCGTGCCATGCCGTGCCATGCCGTGCCATGCCGGTGCCATGCCGTGCCATGCCGGTGCCATGCCGTGCCATGCCGGTGCCATGCCGTGCCATGCCGGTGCCATGCCGTGCCATGCCGTGCCATGCCGGTGCCATGCCGGTGCCATGCCGTGCCATGCCGGTTCCATGCCGTGCCATGCCATTCCATGCCATTCCATGCCATTCCATGCCATTCCATGCCATTCCATGCCATTCCATGCCATTCCATGCCATTCCATGCCATTCCATGCCATTCCATGCCATTCCATGCCATTCCATGCCATTCCATGCCATTCCATGCCATTCCATGCCATTCCATGCCATTCCATGCCATTCCATGCCATTCCATGCCATTCCATGCCATTCCATGCCATTCCATGCCATTCCATGCCATTCCATGCCATTCCATGCCATTCCATGCCATTCCATGCCATTCCATGCCATTCCATGCCATTCCATGCCATTCCATGCCATTCCATGCCATTCCATGCCATTCCATGCCATTCCATGCCATTCCATGCCATTCCATGCCATTCCATGCCATTCCATGCCATTCCATGCCGTGCCATGCCGTGCCATGCCGGTGCCATGCCGTGCCATGCCGGTGCCATGCCGGTGCCATGCCGTGCCATGCCATTCCATGCCATTCCATGCCATTCCATGCCATTCCATGCCATTCCATGCCATTCCATGCCATTCCATGCCATTCCATGCCATTCCATGCCATTCCATGCCATTCCATGCCATTCCATGCCATTCCATGCCATTCCATGCCATTCCATGCCATTCCATGCCATTCCATGCCATTCCATGCCATTCCATGCCATTCCATGCCATTCCATGCCATTCCATGCCATTCCATGCCATTCCATGCCATTCCATGCCATTCCATGCCATTCCATGCCATTCCATGCCATTCCATGCCATTCCATGCCATTCCATGCCATTCCATGCCATTCCATGCCATTCCATGCCATTCCATGCCGGTGCCATGCCGTGCCATGCCGGTGCCATGCCGTGCCATGCCGGTGCCATGCCGTGCCATGCCGGTGCCATGCCGTGCCATGCCGGTGCCATGCCGTGCCATGCCGGTGCCATGCCGTGCCATGCCGGTGCCATGCCGTGCCATGCCGGTGCCATGCCGTGCCATGCCGGTGCCATGCCGTGCCATGCCGGTGCCATGCCGTGCCATGCCGTGCCATGCCGTGCCATGCCGTGCCATGCCGGTGCCATGCCGTGCCATGCCGGTGCCATGCCGTGCCATGCCGGTGCCATGCCGTGCCATGCCGGTGCCATGCCGTGCCATGCCGGTGCCATGCCGTGCCATGCCGGTGCCATGCCGGTGCCATGCCGGTGCCATGCCGTGCCATGCCGGTGCCATGCCGTGCCATGCCGGTGCCATGCCGTGCCATGCCGGTGCCATGCCGTGCCATGCCGGTGCCATGCCGTGCCATGCCGGTGCCATGCCGTGCCATGCCGTGCCATGCCGTGCCATGCCGGTGCCATGCCGTGCCATGCCGGTGCCATGCCGTGCCATGCCGGTGCCATGCCGTGCCATGCCGGTGCCATGCCGTGCCATGCCGGTGCCATGCCGTGCCATGCCGGTGCCATGCCGTGCCATGCCGGTGCCATGCCGGTGCCATGCCGGTGCCATGCCGGTGCCATGCCGGTGCCATGCCGTGCCATGCCGGTGCCATGCCGTGCCATGCCGGTGCCATGCCGTGCCATGCCGGTGCCATGCCGTGCCATGCCGGTGCCATGCCGTGCCATGCCGGTGCCATGCCGTGCCATGCCGTGCCATGCCGGTGCCATGCCGTGCCATGCCGGTGCCATGCCGTGCCATGCCGGTGCCATGCCGTGCCATGCCGGTGCCATGCCGGTGCCATGCCGGTGCCATGCCGGTGCCATGCCGTGCCATGCCGTGCCATGCCGTGCCATGCCGTGCCATGCCGTGCCATGCCGTGCCATGCCGTGCCATGCCGTGCCATGCCGTGCCATGCCGTGCCATGCCGTGCCATGCCGTGCCATGCCGTGCCATGCCGGTGCCATGCCGTGCCATGCCGGTGCCATGCCGTGCCATGCCGGTGCCATGCCGTGCCATGCCGGTGCCATGCCGTGCCATGCCGGTGCCATGCCGTGCCATGCCGGTGCCATGCCGTGCCATGCCGGTGCCATGCCGGTGCCATGCCGTGCCATGCCGGTGCCATGCCGTGCCATGCCGTGCCATGCCGGTGCCATGCCGGTGCCATGCCGTGCCATGCCATTCCATGCCATTCCATGCCATTCCATGCCATTCCATGCCATTCCATGCCATTCCATGCCATTCCATGCCATTCCATGCCATTCCATGCCATTCCATGCCATTCCATGCCATTCCATGCCATTCCATGCCATTCCATGCCATTCCATGCCATTCCATGCCATTCCATGCCATTCCATGCCATTCCATGCCATTCCATGCCATTCCATGCCATTCCATGCCATTCCATGCCATTCCATGCCATTCCATGCCATTCCATGCCATTCCATGCCATTCCATGCCATTCCATGCCATTCCATGCCATTCCATGCCATTCCATGCCATTCCATGCCATTCCATGCCATTCCATGCCATTCCATGCCATTCCATGCCGTGCCATGCCGGTGCCATGCCGTGCCATGCCGGTGCCATGCCGTGCCATGCCGTGCCATGCCGGTGCCATGCCGGTGCCATGCCGGTGCCATGCCGGTGCCATGCCGGTGCCATGCCGGTGCCATGCCGGTGCCATGCCATTCCATGCCATTCCATGCCATTCCATGCCATTCCATGCCATTCCATGCCATTCCATGCCATTCCATGCCATTCCATGCCATTCCATGCCATTCCATGCCATTCCATGCCATTCCATGCCATTCCATGCCATTCCATGCCATTCCATGCCATTCCATGCCATTCCATGCCATTCCATGCCATTCCATGCCATTCCATGCCATTCCATGCCATTCCATGCCATTCCATGCCATTCCATGCCATTCCATGCCATTCCATGCCATTCCATGCCATTCCATGCCATTCCATGCCATTCCATGCCATTCCATGCCATTCCATGCCATTCCATGCCATTCCATGCCATTCCATGCCATTCCATGCCATTCCATGCCATTCCATGCCATTCCATGCCATTCCATGCCATTCCATGCCATTCCATGCCATTCCATGCCATTCCATGCCATTCCATGCCATTCCATGCCATTCCATGCCATTCCATGCCATTCCATGCCATTCCATGCCATTCCATGCCATTCCATGCCATTCCATGCCATTCCATGCCATTCCATGCCATTCCATGCCATTCCATGCCATTCCATGCCATTCCATGCCATTCCATGCCATTCCATGCCATTCCATGCCATTCCATGCCATTCCATGCCATTCCATGCCATTCCATGCCATTCCATGCCATTCCATGCCATTCCATGCCATTCCATGCCATTCCATGCCATTCCATGCCATTCCATGCCATTCCATGCCATTCCATGCCATTCCATGCCATTCCATGCCATTCCATGCCATTCCATGCCATTCCATGCCATTCCATGCCATTCCATGCCATTCCATGCCATTCCATGCCATTCCATGCCATTCCATGCCATTCCATGCCATTCCATGCCATTCCATGCCATTCCATGCCATTCCATGCCATTCCATGCCATTCCATGCCATTCCATGCCATTCCATGCCATTCCATGCCATTCCATGCCATTCCATGCCATTCCATGCCATTCCATGCCATTCCATGCCATTCCATGCCATTCCATGCCATTCCATGCCATTCCATGCCATTCCATGCCATTCCATGCCATTCCAAGCCATTCCATGCCATTCCAAGCCATTCCATGCCATTCCATGCCATTCCATGCCATTCCATGCCATTCCATGCCATTCCATGCCGTGCCATGCCGGTGCCATGCCGTGCCATGCCGGTGCCATGCCGTGCTATGCCGGTGCCATGCCGTGCCATGCCGGTGCCATGCCGTGCCATGCCGGTGCCATGCCGTGCCATGCCGGTGCCATGCCGTGCCATGCCGGTGCCATGCCGTGCCATGCCGGTGCCATGCCGTGCCATGCCGGTGCCATGCCGTGCCATGCCGGTGCCATGCCGTGCCATGCCGGTGCCATGCCGTGCCATGCCGGTGCCATGCCGTGCCATGCCGGTGCCATGCCGTGCCATGCCGGTGCCATGCCGTGCCATGCCGTGCCATGCCGGTGCCATGCCGTGCCATGCCGGTGCCATGCCGTGCCATGCCGTGCCATGCC
>CAXARG010000153.1:600000-812673 GCA_963971235.1 Cryptus armator | reverse complement strand
ATGCCGGTTCCATGCCATTCAATGCCGGTGCCATGCCGTGCCATGCGGTGCCATGCCATTCCATGCCATTCCATGCCATTCCATGCCATTCCATGCCATTCCATGCCATTCCATGCCATTCCATGCCATTCCATGCCATTCCATGCCATTTCATGCCATTCCATGCCATTCCATGCCATTCCATGCCATTCCATGCCATTCCATGCCATTCCATGCCATTCCATGCCATTCCATGCCATTCCATGCCATTCCATGCCATTCCATGCCATTCCATGCCATTCCATGCCATTCCATGCCATTCCATGCCATTCCATGCCATTCCATGCCATTCCATGCCATTCCATGCCATTCCATGCCATTCCATGCCATTCCATGCCATTCCATGCCATTCCATGCCATTCCATGCCATTCCATGCCATTCCATGCCATTCCATGCCATTCCATGCCATTCCATGCCATTCCATGCCATTCCATGCCATTCCATGCCATTCCATGCCATTCCATGCCATTCCATGCCATTCCATGCCATTCCATGCCGTGCCATGCCGTGCCATGCCGGTGCCATGCCGGTGCCATGCCGGTGCCATGCCGGTGCCATGCCGGTGCCATGCCGTGCCATGCCGGTGCCATGCCGTGCCATGCCGGTGCCATGCCGTGCCATGCCGGTGCCATGCCGTGCCATGCCGGTGCCATGCCGGTGCCATGCCGTGCCATGCCGGTGCCATGCCGGTGCCATGCCGTGCCATGCCGGTGCCATGCCGTGCCATGACGGTGCCATGCCGTGCCATGCCGTGCCATGCCATTCCATGCCATTCCATGCCATTCCATGCCATTCCATGCCATTCCATGCCATTCAATGCCGTGCCATGCCGTGCCATGCCGTGCCATGCCGGTGCCATGCCGTGCCATGCCGGTGCCATGCCGTGCCATGCCGGTGCCATGCCGTGCCATGCCGTGCCATGCCGTGCCATGCCGTGCCATGCCGTGCCATGCCGTGCCATGCCGTGCCATGCCGTGCCATGCCGTGCCATGCGGTGCCATGCCGTGCCATGCCGTGCCATGCCATTCCATGCCGTGCCATGCCATTCCATGCCATTCCATGCCATTCCATGCCATTCCATGCCATTCCATGCCATTCCATGCCATTCCATGCCATTCCATGCCATTCCATGCCATTCCATGCCATTCCATGCCATTCCATGTCATTCCATGCCATTCCATGCCATTCCATGCCATTCCATGCCATTCCATGCCATTCCGTGCCATTCCGTGCCATTCCATGCCATTCCGTGCCATTCCATGCCATTCCGTGCCATTCCGTGCCATTCCGTGCCATTCCATGCCATTCCATGCCATTCAATGCCGTGCCATGCCGGTGCCATGCCGGTGCCATGCCGTGCCATGCCGTGCCATGCCGGTGCCATGCCGTGCCATGCCGTGCCATGCCGGTGCCATGCCGGTGCCATGCCGTGCCATGCCGGTGCCATGCCGTGCCATGCCGGTGCCATGCCGTGCCATGCCGGTGCCATGCCGTGCCATGCCGGTGCCATGCCGTGCCATGCCGGTGCCATGCCGTGCCATGCCGGTGCCATGCCGTGCCATGCCTGTGCCATGCCGTGCCATGCCGTGCCATGCCGGTGCCATGCCGTGGCATGCCGGTGCCATGCCGTGCCATGCCGTGCCATGCCGTGCCATGCCGTGCCATGCCGGTGCCATGCCGTGGCATGCCGGTGCCATGCCGTGCCATGCCGTGCCATGCCATTCCATGCCGGTGCCATGCCGTGCCATGCCGGTGCCATGCCGTGCCATGCCGGTGCCATGCCGTGCCATGCCGGTGCCATGCCGTGCCATGCCGTGCCATGCCGGTTCCATGCCATTCAATGCCGGTGCCATGCCGTGCCATGCGGTGCCATGCCATTCCATGCCATTCCATGCCATTCCATGCCATTCCATGCCATTCCATGCCATTCCATGCCATTCCATGCCATTCCATGCCATTCCATGCCATTTCATGCCATTCCATGCCATTCCATGCCATTCCATGCCATTCCATGCCATTCCATGCCATTCCATGCCATTCCATGCCATTCCATGCCATTCCATGCCATTCCATGCCATTCCATGCCATTCCATGCCATTCCATGCCATTCCATGCCATTCCATGCCATTCCATGCCATTCCATGCCATTCCATGCCATTCCATGCCATTCCATGCCATTCCATGCCATTCCATGCCATTCCATGCCATTCCATGCCATTCCATGCCATTCCATGCCATTCCATGCCATTCCATGCCATTCCATGCCATTCCATGCCATTCCATGCCATTCCATGCCATTCCATGCCATTCCATGCCATTCCATGCCATTCCATGCCATTCCATGCCATTCCATGCCATTCCATGCCATTCCATGCCGTGCCATGCCGTGCCATGCCGGTGCCATGCCGGTGCCATGCCGGTGCCATGCCGGTGCCATGCCGGTGCCATGCCGTGCCATGCCGGTGCCATGCCGTGCCATGCCGGTGCCATGCCGTGCCATGCCGGTGCCATGCCGTGCCATGCCGGTGCCATGCCGGTGCCATGCCGTGCCATGCCGGTGCCATGCCGGTGCCATGCCGTGCCATGCCGGTGCCATGCCGTGCCATGACGGTGCCATGCCGTGCCATGCCGTGCCATGCCATTCCATGCCATTCCATGCCATTCCATGCCATTCCATGCCATTCCATGCCATTCAATGCCGTGCCATGCCGTGCCATGCCGTGCCATGCCGGTGCCATGCCGTGCCATGCCGGTGCCATGCCGTGCCATGCCGGTGCCATGCCGTGCCATGCCGTGCCATGCCGTGCCATGCCGTGCCATGCCGTGCCATGCCGTGCCATGCCGTGCCATGCCGTGCCATGCCGTGCCATGCGGTGCCATGCCGTGCCATGCCGTGCCATGCCATTCCATGCCGTGCCATGCCATTCCATGCCATTCCATGCCATTCCATGCCATTCCATGCCATTCCATGCCATTCCATGCCATTCCATGCCATTCCATGCCATTCCATGCCATTCCATGCCATTCCATGCCATTCCATGTCATTCCATGCCATTCCATGCCATTCCATGCCATTCCATGCCATTCCATGCCATTCCGTGCCATTCCGTGCCATTCCATGCCATTCCGTGCCATTCCATGCCATTCCGTGCCATTCCGTGCCATTCCGTGCCATTCCATGCCATTCCATGCCATTCCATGCCATTCCATGCCATTCCATGCCATTCCATGCCATTCCATGCCATTCCATGCCATTCCATGCCATTCCATGCCATTCCATGCCATTCCATGCCATTCCATGCCATTCCATGTCATTCCATGCCATTCCATGCCATTCCATGCCATTCCATGCCATTCCATGCCATTCCGTGCCATTCCGTGCCATTCCGTGCCATTCCGTGCCATTCCGTGCCATTCCATGCCATTCCATGCCATTCCATGCCATTCCATGCCATTCCATGCCATTCCATGCCATTCCATGCCATTCCATGCCATTCCATGCCATTCCATGCCATTCCATGTCATTCCATGCCATTCCATGCCATTCCATGCCATTCCATGCCATTCCATGCCATTCCGTGCCATTCCGTGCCATTCCATGCCATTCCGTGCCATTCCATGCCATTCCGTGCCATTCCGTGCCATTCCGTGCCATTCCATGCCATTCCATGCCATTCCATGCCATTCCATGCCATTCCATGCCATTCCATGCCATTCCATGCCATTCCATGCCATTCCATGCCATTCCATGCCATTCCATGCCATTCCATGCCATTCCATGCCATTCCATGCCATTCCATGCCATTCCATGCCATTCCATGCCATTCCATGCCATTCCATGCCATTCCATGCCATTCCATGCCATTCCATGCCATTCCATGCCATTCCATGCCATTCCATGCCATTCCATGCCATTCCATGCCATTCCATGCCATTCCATGCCATTCCATGCCATTCCATGCCATTCCATGCCATTCCATGCCATTCCATGCCATTCCATGCCATTCCATGCCGTGCCATGCCGTGCCATGCCGGTGCCATGCCGTGCCATGCCGGTGCCATGCCGTGCCATGCCGGTGCCATGCCGTGCCATGCCGGTGCCATGCCGTGCCATGCCGGTGCCATGCCGTGCCATGCCGGTGCCATGCCGTGCCATGCCGGTGCCATGCCGTGCCATGCCGGTGCCATGCCGTGCCATGCCGGTGCCATGCCGTGCCATGCCGGTGCCATGCCGTGCCATGCCGGTGCCATGCCGTGCCATGCCGGTGCCATGCCGTGCCATGCCGGTGCCATGCCGTGCCATGCCGGTGCCATGCCATTCCATGCCATTCCATGCCATTCCATGCCATTCCATGCCATTCCATGCCATTCCATGCCATTCCATGCCGGTGCCATGCCGTGCCATGCCGGTGCCATGCCGTGCCATGCCGGTGCCATGCCGTGCCATGCCGGTGCCATGCCGTGCCATGCCGGTGCCATGCCGTGCCATGCCGGTGTCATGCCGTGCCATGCCGGTGCCATGCCGTGCCATGCCGGTGCCATGCCGTGCCATGCCGTGCCATGCCATTCCATGCCATTCCATGCCAGTCCATGCCAGTCCATGCCAGTCCATGCCATTCCATGCCATTCCATGCCACTCAATGCGGTGCCACGCCGTGCCATGCCGTGCCATTCCGTGCCATGCCGTGCCATTCCGTGCCATTCAATGCCATTCCATGCCATTCAATGCCGTGCCATGCCGGTGCCATGCCGTGCCATGCCGTGCCATGCCGGTGCCATGCCGTGCCATGCCATTCCATGCCATTCCATGCCATTCCATGCCGGTGCCATGCCGTGCCATGCCGGTGCCATGCCGTGCCATGCCGGTGCCATGCCGTGCCATGCCGGTGCCATGCCGTGCCATGCCGGTGCCATGCCGTGCCATGCCGGTGCCATGCCGTGCCATGCCGGTGCCATGCCGTGCCATGCCGGTGCCATGCCGTGCCATGCCGGTGCCATGCCGTGCCATGCCGGTGCCATGCCGTGCCATGCCGGTGCCATGCCGTGCCATGCCGGTGCCATGCCGTGCCATGCCATTCCATGCCATTCCATGCCAGTCCATGCCAGTCCATGCCAGTCCATGCCATTCCATGCCATTCCATGCCACTCAATGCGGTGCCATGCCGTGCCATGCCGTGCCATTCCGTGCCATTCAATGCCATTCCATGCCATTCAATGCCGTGCCATGCCGGTGCCATGCCGGTGCCATGCCGTGCCATGCCGTGCCATGCCGGTGCCATGCCGTGCCATGCCGTGCCATGCCGGTGCCATGCCGGTGCCATGCCGTGCCATGCCGGTGCCATGCCGTGCCATGCCGGTGCCATGCCGTGCCATGCCGGTGCCATGCCGTGCCATGCCGGTGCCATGCCGTGCCATGCCGGTGCCATGCCGTGCCATGCCGGTGCCATGCCGTGCCATGCCGGTGCCATGCCGTGCCATGCCGTGCCATGCCGGTGCCATGCCGTGGCATGCCGGTGCCATGCCGTGCCATGCCGTGCCATGCCGTGCCATGCCGTGCCATGCCGGTGCCATGCCGTGGCATGCCGGTGCCATGCCGTGCCATGCCGTGCCATGCCATTCCATGCCGGTGCCATGCCGTGCCATGCCGGTGCCATGCCGTGCCATGCCGGTGCCATGCCGTGCCATGCCGGTGCCATGCCGTGCCATGCCGTGCCATGCCGGTTCCATGCCATTCAATGCCGGTGCCATGCCGTGCCATGCGGTGCCATGCCATTCCATGCCATTCCATGCCATTCCATGCCATTCCATGCCATTCCATGCCATTCCATGCCATTCCATGCCATTCCATGCCATTCCATGCCATTTCATGCCATTCCATGCCATTCCATGCCATTCCATGCCATTCCATGCCATTCCATGCCATTCCATGCCATTCCATGCCATTCCATGCCATTCCATGCCATTCCATGCCATTCCATGCCATTCCATGCCATTCCATGCCATTCCATGCCATTCCATGCCATTCCATGCCATTCCATGCCATTCCATGCCATTCCATGCCATTCCATGCCATTCCATGCCATTCCATGCCATTCCATGCCATTCCATGCCATTCCATGCCATTCCATGCCATTCCATGCCATTCCATGCCATTCCATGCCATTCCATGCCATTCCATGCCATTCCATGCCGTGCCATGCCGTGCCATGCCGGTGCCATGCCGGTGCCATGCCGGTGCCATGCCGGTGCCATGCCGGTGCCATGCCGTGCCATGCCGGTGCCATGCCGTGCCATGCCGGTGCCATGCCGTGCCATGCCGGTGCCATGCCGTGCCATGCCGGTGCCATGCCGGTGCCATGCCGTGCCATGCCGGTGCCATGCCGGTGCCATGCCGTGCCATGCCGGTGCCATGCCGTGCCATGACGGTGCCATGCCGTGCCATGCCGTGCCATGCCATTCCATGCCATTCCATGCCATTCCATGCCATTCCATGCCATTCCATGCCATTCAATGCCGTGCCATGCCGTGCCATGCCGTGCCATGCCGGTGCCATGCCGTGCCATGCCGGTGCCATGCCGTGCCATGCCGGTGCCATGCCGTGCCATGCCGTGCCATGCCGTGCCATGCCGTGCCATGCCGTGCCATGCCGTGCCATGCCGTGCCATGCCGTGCCATGCCGTGCCATGCGGTGCCATGCCATTCCATGCCATTCCATGCCATTCCATGCCATTCCATGTCATTCCATGTCATTCCATGCCATTCCATGTCATTCCATGCCATTCCATGCCATTCCATGCCATTCCATGCCATTCCATGCCATTCCATGCCATTCCATGCCATTCCATGCCATTCCATGCCATTCCATGCCATTCCATGCCATTCCATGCCATTCCATGCCATTCAATGCCGTGCCATGCCGTGCCATGCCGTGCCATGCCGTGCCATGCCGTGCCATGCCGTGCCATGCCGGTGCAATGCCGGTGCCATGCCGTGCCATGCCGGTGCCATGCCGTGCCATGCCGGTGCCATGCCGTGCCATGCCGGTGCCATGCCGTGCCATGCCGGTGCCATGCCGTGCCATGCCGGTGCCATGCCGTGCCATGCCGGTGCCATGCCGTGCCATGCCGTGCCATGCCGTGCCATGCCGGTGCCATGCCGTGGCATGCCGGTGCCATGCCGTGCCATGCCGTGCCATGCCATTCCATGCCGTGCCATGCCATTCCATGCCATTCCATGCCATTCCATGCCATTCCATGCCATTCCATGCCATTCCATGCCATTCCATGCCATTCCATGCCATTCCATGCCATTCCATGCCATTCCATGTCATTCCATGCCATTCCATGCCATTCCATGCCATTCCATGCCATTCCATGCCATTCCGTGCCATTCCGTGCCATTCCATGCCATTCCGTGCCATTCCATGCCATTCCGTGCCATTCCGTGCCATTCCGTGCCATTCCATGCCATTCCATGCCATTCCATGCCATTCCATGCCATTCCATGCCATTCCATGCCATTCCATGCCATTCCATGCCATTCCATGCCATTCCATGCCATTCCATGCCATTCCATGCCATTCCATGCCATTCCATGTCATTCCATGCCATTCCATGCCATTCCATGCCATTCCATGCCATTCCATGCCATTCCGTGCCATTCCGTGCCATTCCGTGCCATTCCGTGCCATTCCGTGCCATTCCATGCCATTCCATGCCATTCCATGCCATTCCATGCCATTCCATGCCATTCCATGCCATTCCATGCCATTCCATGCCATTCCATGCCATTCCATGCCATTCCATGTCATTCCATGCCATTCCATGCCATTCCATGCCATTCCATGCCATTCCATGCCATTCCGTGCCATTCCGTGCCATTCCATGCCATTCCGTGCCATTCCATGCCATTCCGTGCCATTCCGTGCCATTCCGTGCCATTCCATGCCATTCCATGCCATTCCATGCCATTCCATGCCATTCCATGCCATTCCATGCCATTCCATGCCATTCCATGCCATTCCATGCCATTCCATGCCATTCCATGCCATTCCATGCCATTCCATGCCATTCCATGCCATTCCATGCCATTCCATGCCATTCCGTGCCATTCCATGCCATTCCGTGCCATTCCGTGCCATTCCGTGCCATTCCATGCCATTCCATGCCATTCCATGCCATTCCATGCCATTCCATGCCATTCCATGCCATTCCATGCCATTCCATGCCATTCCATGCCATTCCATGCCATTCCATGTCATTCCATGCCATTCCATGCCATTCCATGCCATTCCATGCCATTCCATGCCATTCCATGCCGGTGCCATGCCGTGCCATGCCGGTGCCATGCCGTGCCATGCCGGTGCCATGCCGTGCCATGCCGGTGCCATGCCGTGCCATGCCGGTGCCATGCCGTGCCATGCCGTGCCATGCCGGTGCCATGCCGTGCCATGCCGGTGCCATGCCGTGCCATGCCGGTGCCATGCCGTGCCATGCCGTGCCATGCCGGTGCCATGCCGTGCCATGCCGTGCCATGCCATTCCATGCCATTCCATGCCATTCCATGCCATTCCATGCCATTCCATGCCATTCCATGCCATTCCATGCCATTCCATGCCATTCCATGCCATTCCATGCCATTCCATGTCATTCCATGCCATTCCATGTCATTCCATGCCATTCCATGCCATTCCATGCCATTCCATGCCATTCCATGCCATTCCATGCCATTCCATGCCGTGCCATGCCGGTGCCATGCCGTGCCATGCCGGTGCCATGCCGTGCCATGCCGGTGCCATGCCGTGCCATGCCGGTGCCATGCCGTGCCATGCCGGTGCCATGCCGTGCCATGCCGGTGCCATGCCGTGCCATGCCGGTGCCATGCCGTGCCATGCCGGTGCCATGCCGTGCCATGCCGTGCCATGCCGGTGCCATGCCGTGGCATGCCGGTGCCATGCCGTGCCATGCCGTGCCATGCCGTGCCATGCCGGTGCCATGCCGTGGCATGCCGGTGCCATGCCGTGCCATGCCGTGCCATGCCATTCCATGCCGGTGCCATGCCGTGCCATGCCGGTGCCATGCCGTGCCATGCCGGTGCCATGCCGTGCCATGCCGGTGCCATGCCGTGCCATGCCGTGCCATGCCGGTTCCATGCCATTCAATGCCGGTGCCATGCCGTGCCATGCGGTGCCATGCCATTCCATGCCATTCCATGCCATTCCATGCCATTCCATGCCATTCCATGCCATTCCATGCCATTCCATGCCATTTCATGCCATTCCATGCCATTCCATGCCATTCCATGCCATTCCATGCCATTCCATGCCATTCCATGCCATTCCATGCCATTCCATGGCATTCCATGCCATTCCATGCCATTCCATGCCATTCCATGCCATTCCATGCCATTCCATGCCATTCCATGCCATTCCATGCCATTCCATGCCATTCCATGCCATTCCATGCCATTCCATGCCATTCCATGCCATTCCATGCCATTCCATGCCATTCCATGCCATTCCATGCCATTCCATGCCATTCCATGCCATTCCATGCCATTCCATGCCATTCCATGCCATTCCATGCCATTCCATGCCATTCCATGCCATTCCATGCCATTCCATGCCATTCCATGCCATTCCATGCCATTCCATGCCATTCCATGCCATTCCATGCCATTCCATGCCATTCCATGCCATTCCATGCCATTCCATGCCATTCCATGCCGTGCCATGCCGTGCCATGTCGGTGCCATGCCGGTGCCATGCCGGTGCCATGCCGGTGCCATGCCGGTGCCATGCCGTGCCATGCCGGTGCCATGCCGTGCCATGCCGGTGCCATGCCGTGCCATGCCGGTGCCATGCCGGTGCCATGCCGTGCCATGCCGGTGCCATGCCGGTGCCATGCCGTGCCATGCCGGTGCCATGCCGTGCCATGACGGTGCCATGCCGTGCCATGCCGTGCCATGCCATTCCATGCCATTCCATGCCATTCCATGCCATTCCATGCCATTCCATGCCATTCAATGCCGTGCCATGCCGTGCCATGCCGTGCCATGCCGGTGCCATGCCGTGCCATGCCGGTGCCATGCCGTGCCATGCCGGTGCCATGCCGTGCCATGCCGTGCCATGCCGTGCCATGCCGTGCCATGCCGTGCCATGCCGTGCCATGCCGTGCCATGCCGTGCCATGCCGTGCCATGCGGTGCCATGCCATTCCATGCCATTCCATGCCATTCCATGCCATTCCATGTCATTCCATGTCATTCCATGCCATTCCATGTCATTCCATGTCATTCCATGCCATTCCATGCCATTCCATGCCATTCCATGCCATTCCATGCCATTCCATGCCATTCCATGCCATTCCATGCCATTCCATGCCATTCCATGCCATTCCATGCCATTCCATGCCATTCCATGCCATTCCATGCCATTCCATGCCACTCAATGCGGTGCCATGCCGTGCCATGCCGTGCCATTCCGTGCCATTCAATGCCATTCCATGCCATTCAATGCCGTGCCATGCCGGTGCCATGCCGGTGCCATGCCGTGCCATGCCGTGCCATGCCGGTGCCATGCCGTGCCATGCCGTGCCATGCCGGTGCCATGCCGGTGCCATGCCGTGCCATGCCGGTGCCATGCCGTGCCATGCCGGTGCCATGCCGTGCCATGCCGGTGCCATGCCGGTGCCATGCCGGTGCCATGCCGGTGCCATGCCGTGCCATGCCGTGCCATGCCGGTGCCATGCCGTGCCATGCCGGTGCCATGCCGTGCCATGCCGGTGCCATGCCGTGCCATGCCGGTGCCATGCCGTGCCATGCCGGTGCCATGCCGTGCCATGCCGGTGCCATGCCGTGCCATGCCGGTGCCATGCCGTGCCATGCCGGTGCCATGCCGTGCCATGCCGGTGCCATGCCGTGCCATGCCGGTGCCATGCCGTGCCATGCCGGTGCCATGCCGTGCCATGCCGGTGCCATGCCGTGCCATGCCGGTGCCATGCCGTGCCATGCCGGTGCCATGCCGTGCCATGCCGGTGCCATGCCATTCCATGCCATTCCATGCCATTCCATGCCATTCCATGCCATTCCATGCCGGTGCCATGCCGTGCCATGCCGGTGCCATGCCGTGCCATGCCGTGCCATTCCGTGCCATTCAATGCCATTCCATGCCATTCAATGCCGTGCCATGCCGGTGCCATGCCGTGCCATGCCGTGCCATGCCGGTGCCATGCCGTGCCATGCCATTCCATGCCATTCCATGCCATTCCATGCCATTCCATGCCATTCCATGCCGGTGCCATGCCGTGCCATGCCGGTGCCATGCCGTGCCATGCCGGTGCCATGCCGTGCCATGCCGGTGCCATGCCGTGCCATGCCGGTGCCATGCCGTGCCATGCCGGTGCCATGCCGTGCCATGCCGGTGCCATGCCGTGCCATGCCGGTGCCATGCCGTGCCATGCCGGTGCCATGCCGTGCCATGCCGGTGCCATGCCGTGCCATGCCGGTGCCATGCCGTGCCATGCCATTCCATGCCATTCCATGCCAGTCCATGCCAGTCCATGCCAGTCCATGCCATTCCATGCCATTCCATGCCACTCAATGCGGTGCCATGCCGTGCCATGCCGTGCCATTCCGTGCCATTCAATGCCATTCCATGCCATTCAATGCCGTGCCATGCCGGTGCCATGCCGGTGCCATGCCGTGCCATGCCGTGCCATGCCGGTGCCATGCCGTGCCATGCCGTGCCATGCCGGTGCCATGCCGGTGCCATGCCGTGCCATGCCGGTGCCATGCCGTGCCATGCCGGTGCCATGCCGTGCCATGCCGGTGCCATGCCGTGCCATGCCGGTGCCATGCCGTGCCATGCCGGTGCCATGCCGTGCCATGCCGGTGCCATGCCGTGCCATGCCGGTGCCATGCCGTGCCATGCCGTGCCATGCCGGTGCCATGCCGTGGCATGCCGGTGCCATGCCGTGCCATGCCGTGCCATGCCGTGCCATGCCGGTGCCATGCCGTGGCATGCCGGTGCCATGCCGTGCCATGCCGTGCCATGCCATTCCATGCCGGTGCCATGCCGTGCCATGCCGGTGCCATGCCGTGCCATGCCGGTGCCATGCCGTGCCATGCCGGTGCCATGCCGTGCCATGCCGTGCCATGCCGGTTCCATGCCATTCAATGCCGGTGCCATGCCGTGCCATGCGGTGCCATGCCATTCCATGCCATTCCATGCCATTCCATGCCATTCCATGCCATTCCATGCCATTCCATGCCATTCCATGCCATTTCATGCCATTCCATGCCATTCCATGCCATTCCATGCCATTCCATGCCATTCCATGCCATTCCATGCCATTCCATGCCATTCCATGCCATTCCATGCCATTCCATGCCATTCCATGCCATTCCATGCCATTCCATGCCATTCCATGCCATTCCATGCCATTCCATGCCATTCCATGCCATTCCATGCCATTCCATGCCATTCCATGCCATTCCATGCCATTCCATGCCATTCCATGCCATTCCATGCCATTCCATGCCATTCCATGCCATTCCATGCCATTCCATGCCATTCCATGCCATTCCATGCCATTCCATGCCATTCCATGCCATTCCATGCCATTCCATGCCATTCCATGCCATTCCATGCCATTCCATGCCGTGCCATGCCGTGCCATGCCGGTGCCATGCCGGTGCCATGCCGGTGCCATGCCGGTGCCATGCCGGTGCCATGCCGGTGCCATGCCGTGCCATGCCGGTGCCATGCCGTGCCATGCCGGTGCCATGCCGTGCCATGCCGGTGCCATGCCGGTGCCATGCCGTGCCATGCCGGTGCCATGCCGGTGCCATGCCGTGCCATGCCGGTGCCATGCCGTGCCATGACGGTGCCATGCCGTGCCATGCCGTGCCATGCCATTCCATGCCATTCCATGCCATTCCATGCCATTCCATGCCATTCCATGCCATTCAATGCCGTGCCATGCCGTGCCATGCCGTGCCATGCCGGTGCCATGCCGTGCCATGCCGGTGCCATGCCGTGCCATGCCGGTGCCATGCCGTGCCATGCCGTGCCATGCCGTGCCATGCCGTGCCATGCCGTGCCATGCCGTGCCATGCCGTGCCATGCCGTGCCATGCCGTGCCATGCCGTGCCATGCCGTGCCATGCGGTGCCATGCCATTCCATGCCATTCCATGCCATTCCATGCCATTCCATGTCATTCCATGTCATTCCATGCCATTCCATGTCATTCCATGTCATTCCATGCCATTCCATGTCATTCCATGTCATTCCATGCCATTCCATGCCATTCCATGCCATTCCATGCCATTCCATGCCATTCCATGCCATTCCATGCCATTCCATGCCATTCCATGCCATTCCATGCCATTCCATGCCATTCCATGCCATTCCATGCCATTCCATGCCATTCAATGCCGTGCCATGCCGTGCCATGCCGTGCCATGCCGTGCCATGCCGTGCCATGCCGTGCCATGCCGTGCCATGCCGGTGCAATGCCGGTGCCATGCCGTGCCATGCCGGTGCCATGCCGTGCCATGCCGGTGCCATGCCGTGCCATGCCGGTGCCATGCCGTGCCATGCCGGTGCCATGCCGTGCCATGCCGGTGCCATGCCGTGCCATGCCGGTGCCATGCCGTGCCATGCCGTGCCATGCCGTGCCATGCCGGTGCCATGCCGTGGCATGCCGGTGCCATGCCGTGCCATGCCGTGCCATGCCATTCCATGCCGTGCCATGCCATTCCATGCCATTCCATGCCATTCCATGCCATTCCATGCCATTCCATGCCATTCCATGCCATTCCATGCCATTCCATGCCATTCCATGCCATTCCATGCCATTCCATGTCATTCCATGCCATTCCATGCCATTCCATGCCATTCCATGCCATTCCATGCCATTCCGTGCCATTCCGTGCCATTCCATGCCATTCCGTGCCATTCCGTGCCATTCCGTGCCATTCCGTGCCATTCCGTGCCATTCCATGCCATTCCATGCCATTCCATGCCATTCCATGCCATTCCATGCCATTCCATGCCATTCCATGCCATTCCATGCCATTCCATGCCATTCCATGCCATTCCATGCCATTCCATGTCATTCCATGCCATTCCATGCCATTCCATGCCATTCCATGCCATTCCATGCCATTCCGTGCCATTCCGTGCCATTCCATGCCATTCCGTGCCATTCCATGCCATTCCATGCCATTCCATGCCATTCCATGCCATTCCATGCCATTCCATGCCATTCCATGCCATTCCATGCCATTCCATGCCATTCCATGCCATTCCATGTCATTCCATGCCATTCCATGCCATTCCATGCCATTCCATGCCATTCCATGCCATTCCGTGCCATTCCGTGCCATTCCATGCCATTCCGTGCCATTCCATGCCATTCCAAGCCATTCCGTGCCATTCCGTGCCATTCCATGCCATTCCATGCCATTCCATGCCATTCCATGCCATTCCATGCCATTCCATGCCATTCCATGCCATTCCATGCCATTCCATGCCATTCCATGTCATTCCATGCCATTCCATGCCATTCCATGCCATTCCATGCCATTCCATGCCATTCCGTGCCATTCCGTGCCATTCCATGCCATTCCGTGCCATTCCATGCCATTCCATGCCATTCCATGCCATTCCATGCCATTCCATGCCATTCCATGCCATTCCATGCCATTCCATGCCATTCCATGCCATTCCATGCCATTCCATGCCATTCCATGCCATTCCATGCCATTCCATGCCGTGCCATGCCGTGCCATGCCGTGCCATGCCGTGCCATGCCGTGCCATGCCGGTGCCATGCCGTGCCATGCCGGTGCCATGCCGTGCCATGCCGGTGCCATGCCGTGCCATGCCGGTGCCATGCCGTGCCATGCCGGTGCCATGCCGTGCCATGCCGTGCCATGCCGGTGCCATGCCGTGCCATGCCGGTGCCATGCCGTGCCATGCCGGTGCCATGCCGTGCCATGCCGTGCCATGCCGGTGCCATGCCGTGCCATGCCGTGCCATGCCATTCCATGCCATTCCATGCCATTCCATGCCATTCCATGCCATTCCATGCCATTCCATGCCATTCCATGCCATTCCATGTCATTCCATGCCATTCCATGTCATTCCATGCCATTCCATGCCATTCCATGCCATTCCATGCCATTCCATGCCATTCCATGCCATTTCATGCCATTCCATGCCATTCCATGCCATTCCATGCCATTCCATGCCATTCCATGCCATTCCATGCCATTCCATGCCATTCCATGCCATTCCATGCCATTCCATGCCATTCCATGCCATTCCATGCCATTCCATGCCATTCCATGCCATTCCATGCCATTCCATGCCATTCCATGCCATTCCATGCCATTCCATGCCATTCCATGCCGTGCCATGCCGTGCCATGCCGGTGCCATGCCGGTGCCATGCCGGTGCCATGCCGGTGCCATGCCGGTGCCATGCCGGTGCCATGCCGGTGCCATGCCGTGCCATGCCGGTGCCATGCCGTGCCATGCCGGTGCCATGCCGTGCCATGCCGGTGCCATGCCGGTGCCATGCCGTGCCATGCCGGTGCCATGCCGGTGCCATGCCGTGCCATGCCGGTGCCATGCCGTGCCATGACGGTGCCATGCCGTGCCATGCCGTGCCATGCCATTCCATGCCGTTCCATGCCATTCCATGCCATTCCATGCCATTCAATGCCGTGCCATGCCGTGCCATGCCGTGCCATGCCGTGCCATGCCGTGCCATGCCGGTGCCATGCCGTGCCATGCCGGTGCCATGCCGTGCCATGCCGGTGCCATGCCGTGCCATGCCGTGCCATGCCGTGCCATGCCGTGCCATGCCGTGCCATGCCGTGCCATGCCGTGCCATGCCGTGCCATGCCGTGCCATGCCGTGCCATGCGGTGCCATGCCATTCCATGCCATTCCATGCCATTCCATGCCATTCCATGTCATTCCATGTCATTCCATGTCATTCCATGCCATTCCATGTCATTCCATGCCATTCCATGCCATTCCATGCCATTCCATGCCATTCCATGCCATTCCATGCCATTCCATGCCATTCCATGCCATTCCATGCCATTCCATGCCATTCCATGCCTTTCCATGCCATTCCATGCCATTCCATGCCATTCCATGCCATTCCATGCCATTCAATGCCGTGCCATGCCGTGCCATGCCGTGCCATGCCGTGCCATGCCGTGCCATGCCGTGCCATGCCGGTGCAATGCCGGTGCCATGCCGTGCCATGCCGGTGCCATGCCGTGCCATGCCGGTGCCATGCCGTGCCATGCCGGTGCCATGCCGTGCCATGCCGGTGCCATGCCGTGCCATGCCGGTGCCATGCCGGTGCCATGCCGTGCCATGCCGGTGCCATGCCGTGCCATGCCGGTGCCATGCCGTGCCATGCCGTGCCATGCCGGTGCCATGCCGTGCCATGCCGGTGCCATGCCGTGCCATGCCGGTGCCATGCCGTGCCATGCCGGTGCCATGCCGTGCCATGCCGTGCCATGCCGTGCCATGCCGTGCCATGCCGTGCCATGCCGGTGCCATGCCGTGCCATGCCGTGCCATGCCGTGCCATGCCATTCCATGCCATTCCATGTCATTCCATGCCATTCCATGTCATTCCATGCCATTCCATGCCATTCCATGCCATTCGATGCCATTCCATGCCATTCCATGCCATTCCATGCCATTCCATGCCATTCCATGCCATTCCATGCCATTCCATGCCATTCAATGCCATTCCATGCCGGTGCCATGCCGTGCCATGCCGGTGCCATGCCGTGCCATGCCGGTGCCATGCCGTGCCATGCCGGTGCCATGCCGTGCCATGCCGGTGCCATGCCGTGCCATGCCGGTGCCATGCCGTGCCATGCCGGTGCCATGCCGTGCCATGCCGGTGCCATGCCGTGCCATGCCGGTGACATGCCGTGCCATGCCGTGCCATGCCGGTGCCATGCCGTGCCATGCCGGTGCCATGCCGGTGCCATGCCGTGCCATGCCGGTGCCATGCCGTGCCATGCCGGTGCCATGCCGTGCCATGCCGGTGCCATGTCGTGCCATGCCGGTGCCATGCCGTGCCATGCCGTGCCATGCCGGTTCCATGCCATTCAATGCCGGTGCCATGCCGTGCCATGCGGTGCCATGCCATTCCATGCCATTCCATGCCATTCCATGCCATTCCATGCCATTCCATGCCATTCCATGCCATTCCATGCCATTCCATGCCATTCCATGCCATTCCATGCCATTCCATGCCATTCCATGCCATTCCATGCCATTCCATGCCATTCCATGCCATTCCATGCCATTCCATGCCATTCCATGCCATTCCATGCCATTCCATGCCATTCCATGCCATTCCATGCCATTCCATGCCATTCCATGCCATTCCATGCCATTCCATGCCATTCCATGCCATTCCATGCCATTCCATGCCATTCCATGCCATTCCATGCCATTCCATGCCATTCCATGCCGTGCCATGCCGTGCCATGCCGGTGCCATGCCGGTGCCATGCCGGTGCCATGCCGGTGCCATGCCGGTGCCATGCCGGTGCCATGCCGTGCCATGCCGGTGCCATGCCGTGCCATGCCGGTGCCATGCCGTGCCATGCCGGTGCCATGCCGGTGCCATGCCGTGCCATGCCGGTGCCATGCCGGTGCCATGCCGTGCCATGCCGGTGCCATGCCGTGCCATGACGGTGCCATGCCGTGCCATGCCGTGCCATGCCATTCCATGCCATTCCATGCCATTCCATGCCATTCCATGCCATTCCATGCCATTCAATGCCGTGCCATGCCGTGCCATGCCGTGCCATGCCGGTGCCATGCCGTGCCATGCCGGTGCCATGCCGTGCCATGCCGGTGCCATGCCGTGCCATGCCGTGCCATGCCGTGCCATGCCGTGCCATGCCGTGCCATGCCGTGCCATGCCGTGCCATGCCGTGCCATGCCGTGCCATGCCGTGCCATGCCGTGCCATGCGGTGCCATGCCATTCCATGCCATTCCATGCCATTCCATGCCATTCCATGTCATTCCATGTCATTCCATGCCATTCCATGTCATTCCATGTCATTCCATGCCATTCCATGTCATTCCATGTCATTCCATGCCATTCCATGCCATTCCATGCCATTCCATGCCATTCCATGCCATTCCATGCCATTCCATGCCATTCCATGCCATTCCATGCCATTCCATGCCATTCCATGCCATTCCATGCCATTCCATGCCATTCCATGCCATTCAATGCCGTGCCATGCCGTGCCATGCCGTGCCATGCCGTGCCATGCCGTGCCATGCCGTGCCATGCCGTGCCATGCCGGTGCAATGCCGGTGCCATGCCGTGCCATGCCGGTGCCATGCCGTGCCATGCCGGTGCCATGCCGTGCCATGCCGGTGCCATGCCGTGCCATGCCGGTGCCATGCCGTGCCATGCCGGTGCCATGCCGTGCCATGCCGGTGCCATGCCGTGCCATGCCGTGCCATGCCGTGCCATGCCGGTGCCATGCCGTGGCATGCCGGTGCCATGCCGTGCCATGCCGTGCCATGCCATTCCATGCCGTGCCATGCCATTCCATGCCATTCCATGCCATTCCATGCCATTCCATGCCATTCCATGCCATTCCATGCCATTCCATGCCATTCCATGCCATTCCATGCCATTCCATGCCATTCCATGTCATTCCATGCCATTCCATGCCATTCCATGCCATTCCATGCCATTCCATGCCATTCCGTGCCATTCCGTGCCATTCCATGCCATTCCGTGCCATTCCGTGCCATTCCGTGCCATTCCGTGCCATTCCGTGCCATTCCATGCCATTCCATGCCATTCCATGCCATTCCATGCCATTCCATGCCATTCCATGCCATTCCATGCCATTCCATGCCATTCCATGCCATTCCATGCCATTCCATGCCATTCCATGTCATTCCATGCCATTCCATGCCATTCCATGCCATTCCATGCCATTCCATGCCATTCCGTGCCATTCCGTGCCATTCCATGCCATTCCGTGCCATTCCATGCCATTCCATGCCATTCCATGCCATTCCATGCCATTCCATGCCATTCCATGCCATTCCATGCCATTCCATGCCATTCCATGCCATTCCATGCCATTCCATGTCATTCCATGCCATTCCATGCCATTCCATGCCATTCCATGCCATTCCATGCCATTCCGTGCCATTCCGTGCCATTCCATGCCATTCCGTGCCATTCCATGCCATTCCAAGCCATTCCGTGCCATTCCGTGCCATTCCATGCCATTCCATGCCATTCCATGCCATTCCATGCCATTCCATGCCATTCCATGCCATTCCATGCCATTCCATGCCATTCCATGCCATTCCATGTCATTCCATGCCATTCCATGCCATTCCATGCCATTCCATGCCATTCCATGCCATTCCGTGCCATTCCGTGCCATTCCATGCCATTCCGTGCCATTCCATGCCATTCCATGCCATTCCATGCCATTCCATGCCATTCCATGCCATTCCATGCCATTCCATGCCATTCCATGCCATTCCATGCCATTCCATGCCATTCCATGCCATTCCATGCCATTCCATGCCATTCCATGCCGTGCCATGCCGTGCCATGCCGTGCCATGCCGTGCCATGCCGTGCCATGCCGGTGCCATGCCGTGCCATGCCGGTGCCATGCCGTGCCATGCCGGTGCCATGCCGTGCCATGCCGGTGCCATGCCGTGCCATGCCGGTGCCATGCCGTGCCATGCCGTGCCATGCCGGTGCCATGCCGTGCCATGCCGGTGCCATGCCGTGCCATGCCGGTGCCATGCCGTGCCATGCCGTGCCATGCCGGTGCCATGCCGTGCCATGCCGTGCCATGCCATTCCATGCCATTCCATGCCATTCCATGCCATTCCATGCCATTCCATGCCATTCCATGCCATTCCATGCCATTCCATGTCATTCCATGCCATTCCATGTCATTCCATGCCATTCCATGCCATTCCATGCCATTCCATGCCATTCCATGCCATTCCATGCCATTTCATGCCATTCCATGCCATTCCATGCCATTCCATGCCATTCCATGCCATTCCATGCCATTCCATGCCATTCCATGCCATTCCATGCCATTCCATGCCATTCCATGCCATTCCATGCCATTCCATGCCATTCCATGCCATTCCATGCCATTCCATGCCATTCCATGCCATTCCATGCCATTCCATGCCATTCCATGCCATTCCATGCCGTGCCATGCCGTGCCATGCCGGTGCCATGCCGGTGCCATGCCGGTGCCATGCCGGTGCCATGCCGGTGCCATGCCGGTGCCATGCCGGTGCCATGCCGTGCCATGCCGGTGCCATGCCGTGCCATGCCGGTGCCATGCCGTGCCATGCCGGTGCCATGCCGGTGCCATGCCGTGCCATGCCGGTGCCATGCCGGTGCCATGCCGTGCCATGCCGGTGCCATGCCGTGCCATGACGGTGCCATGCCGTGCCATGCCGTGCCATGCCATTCCATGCCGTTCCATGCCATTCCATGCCATTCCATGCCATTCAATGCCGTGCCATGCCGTGCCATGCCGTGCCATGCCGTGCCATGCCGTGCCATGCCGGTGCCATGCCGTGCCATGCCGGTGCCATGCCGTGCCATGCCGGTGCCATGCCGTGCCATGCCGTGCCATGCCGTGCCATGCCGTGCCATGCCGTGCCATGCCGTGCCATGCCGTGCCATGCCGTGCCATGCCGTGCCATGCCGTGCCATGCGGTGCCATGCCATTCCATGCCATTCCATGCCATTCCATGCCATTCCATGTCATTCCATGTCATTCCATGTCATTCCATGCCATTCCATGTCATTCCATGCCATTCCATGCCATTCCATGCCATTCCATGCCATTCCATGCCATTCCATGCCATTCCATGCCATTCCATGCCATTCCATGCCATTCCATGCCATTCCATGCCTTTCCATGCCATTCCATGCCATTCCATGCCATTCCATGCCATTCCATGCCATTCAATGCCGTGCCATGCCGTGCCATGCCGTGCCATGCCGTGCCATGCCGTGCCATGCCGTGCCATGCCGTGCCATGCCGGTGCAATGCCGGTGCCATGCCGTGCCATGCCGGTGCCATGCCGTGCCATGCCGGTGCCATGCCGTGCCATGCCGGTGCCATGCCGTGCCATGCCGGTGCCATGCCGTGCCATGCCGGTGCCATGCCGTGCCATGCCGGTGCCATGCCGGTGCCATGCCGTGCCATGCCGGTGCCATGCCGTGCCATGCCGGTGCCATGCCGTGCCATGCCGTGCCATGCCGGTGCCATGCCGTGCCATGCCGGTGCCATGCCGTGCCATGCCGGTGCCATGCCGTGCCATGCCGGTGCCATGCCGTGCCATGCCGTGCCATGCCGTGCCATGCCGTGCCATGCCGTGCCATGCCGGTGCCATGCCGTGCCATGCCGTGCCATGCCGTGCCATGCCATTCCATGCCATTCCATGTCATTCCATGCCATTCCATGTCATTCCATGCCATTCCATGCCATTCCATGCCATTCGATGCCATTCCATGCCATTCCATGCCATTCCATGCCATTCCATGCCATTCCATGCCATTCCATGCCATTCCATGCCATTCAATGCCATTCCATGCCGGTGCCATGCCGTGCCATGCCGGTGCCATGCCGTGCCATGCCGGTGCCATGCCGTGCCATGCCGGTGCCATGCCGTGCCATGCCGGTGCCATGCCGTGCCATGCCGGTGCCATGCCGTGCCATGCCGGTGCCATGCCGTGCCATGCCGGTGCCATGCCGTGCCATGCCGGTGACATGCCGTGCCATGCCGTGCCATGCCGGTGCCATGCCGTGCCATGCCGGTGCCATGCCGGTGCCATGCCGTGCCATGCCGGTGCCATGCCGTGCCATGCCGGTGCCATGCCGTGCCATGCCGGTGCCATGTCGTGCCATGCCGGTGCCATGCCGTGCCATGCCGTGCCATGCCGGTTCCATGCCATTCAATGCCGGTGCCATGCCGTGCCATGCGGTGCCATGCCATTCCATGCCATTCCATGCCATTCCATGCCATTCCATGCCATTCCATGCCATTCCATGCCATTCCATGCCATTTCATGCCATTCCATGCCATTCCATGCCATTCCATGCCATTCCATGCCATTCCATGCCATTCCATGCCATTCCATGCCATTCCATGCCATTCCATGCCATTCCATGCCATTCCATGCCATTCCATGCCATTCCATGCCATTCCATGCCATTCCATGCCATTCCATGCCATTCCATGCCGTGCCATGCCGTGCCATGCCGGTGCCATGCCGGTGCCATGCCGGTGCCATGCCGGTGCCATGCCGGTGCCATGCCGTGCCATGCCGGTGCCATGCCGTGCCATGCCGGTGCCATGCCGTGCCATGCCGGTGCCATGCCGGTGCCATGCCGTGCCATGCCGGTGCCATGCCGGTGCCATGCCGTGCCATGCCGGTGCCATGCCGTGCCATGACGGTGCCATGCCGTGCCATGCCGTGCCATGCCATTCCATGCCATTCCATGCCATTCCATGCCATTCCATGCCATTCCATGCCATTCAATGCCGTGCCATGCCGTGCCATGCCGTGCCATGCCGTGCCATGCCGGTGCCATGCCGTGCCATGCCGGTGCCATGCCGTGCCATGCCGGTGCCATGCCGTGCCATGCCGTGCCATGCCGTGCCATGCCGTGCCATGCCGTGCCATGCCGTGCCATGCCGTGCCATGCCGTGCCATGCCGTGCCATGCCGTGCCATGCGGTGCCATGCCATTCCATGCCATTCCATGCCATTCCATGCCATTCCATGTCATTCCATGTCATTCCATGCCATTCCATGCCATTCCATGCCATTCCATGCCATTCCATGCCATTCCATGCCATTCCATGCCATTCCATGCCATTCCATGCCATTCCATGCCTTTCCATGCCATTCCATGCCATTCCATGCCATTCCATGCCATTCCATGCCATTCAATGCCGTGCCATGCCGTGCCATGCCGTGCCATGCCGTGCCATGCCGTGCCATGCCGTGCCATGCCGGTGCAATGCCGGTGCCATGCCGTGCCATGCCGGTGCCATGCCGTGCCATGCCGGTGCCATGCCGTGCCATGCCGGTGCCATGCCGTGCCATGCCGGTGCCATGCCGTGCCATGCCGGTGCCATGCCGTGCCATGCCGGTGCCATGCCGTGCCATGCCGGTGCCATGCCGTGCCATGCCGGTGCCATGCCGTGCCATGCCGGTGCCATGCCGTGCCATGCCGGTGCCATGCCGTGCCATGCCGTGCCATGCCGGTGCCATGCCGTGCCATGCCGGTGCCATGCCGTGCCATGCCGGTGCCATGCCGTGCCATGCCGGTGCCATGCCGTGCCATGCCGGTGCCATGCCGTGCCATGCCGGTGCCATGCCGTGCCATGCCGGTGCCATGCCGTGCCATGCCGGTGCCATGCCGGTGCCATGCCGGTGCCATGCCGGTGCCATGCCGTGCCATGCCGGTGCCATGCCGTGCCATGCCGGTGCCATGCCGTGCCATGCCGGTGCCATGCCGTGCCATGCCGGTGCCATGCCGTGCCATGCCGGTGCCATGCCGTGCCATGCCGGTGCCATGCCGTGCCATGCCGGTGCCATGCCGTGCCATGCCGGTGCCATGCCGTGCCATGCCGGTGCCATGCCGTGCCATGCCGGTGCCATGCCGTGCCATGCCGGTGCCATGCCGTGCCATGCCGGTGCCATGCCGTGCCATGCCGGTGCCATGCCGTGCCATGCCGGTGCCATGCCGTGCCATGCCGGTGCCATGCCATTCCATGCCATTCCATGCCATTCCATGCCATTCCATGCCATTCCATGCCATTCCATGCCATTCCATGCCGGTGCCATGCCGTGCCATGCCGGTGCCATGCCGTGCCATGCCGGTGCCATGCCGTGCCATGCCGGTGCCATGCCGTGCCATGCCGGTGCCATGCCGTGCCATGCCGGTGTCATGCCGTGCCATGCCGGTGCCATGCCGTGCCATGCCGGTGCCATGCCGTGCCATGCCGTGCCATGCCATTCCATGCCATTCCATGCCAGTCCATGCCAGTCCATGCCAGTCCATGCCATTCCATGCCATTCCATGCCACTCAATGCGGTGCCACGCCGTGCCATGCCGTGCCATTCCGTGCCATGCCGTGCCATTCCGTGCCATTCAATGCCATTCCATGCCATTCAATGCCGTGCCATGCCGGTGCCATGCCGTGCCATGCCGTGCCATGCCGGTGCCATGCCGTGCCATGCCATTCCATGCCATTCCATGCCATTCCATGCCGGTGCCATGCCGTGCCATGCCGGTGCCATGCCGTGCCATGCCGGTGCCATGCCGTGCCATGCCGGTGCCATGCCGTGCCATGCCGGTGCCATGCCGTGCCATGCCGGTGCCATGCCGTGCCATGCCGGTGCCATGCCGTGCCATGCCGGTGCCATGCCGTGCCATGCCGGTGCCATGCCGTGCCATGCCGGTGCCATGCCGTGCCATGCCGGTGCCATGCCGTGCCATGCCGGTGCCATGCCGTGCCATGCCATTCCATGCCATTCCATGCCAGTCCATGCCAGTCCATGCCAGTCCATGCCATTCCATGCCATTCCATGCCACTCAATGCGGTGCCATGCCGTGCCATGCCGTGCCATTCCGTGCCATTCAATGCCATTCCATGCCATTCAATGCCGTGCCATGCCGGTGCCATGCCGGTGCCATGCCGTGCCATGCCGTGCCATGCCGGTGCCATGCCGTGCCATGCCGTGCCATGCCGGTGCCATGCCGGTGCCATGCCGTGCCATGCCGGTGCCATGCCGTGCCATGCCGGTGCCATGCCGTGCCATGCCGGTGCCATGCCGTGCCATGCCGGTGCCATGCCGTGCCATGCCGGTGCCATGCCGTGCCATGCCGGTGCCATGCCGTGCCATGCCGGTGCCATGCCGTGCCATGCCGTGCCATGCCGGTGCCATGCCGTGGCATGCCGGTGCCATGCCGTGCCATGCCGTGCCATGCCGTGCCATGCCGTGCCATGCCGGTGCCATGCCGTGGCATGCCGGTGCCATGCCGTGCCATGCCGTGCCATGCCATTCCATGCCGGTGCCATGCCGTGCCATGCCGGTGCCATGCCGTGCCATGCCGGTGCCATGCCGTGCCATGCCGGTGCCATGCCGTGCCATGCCGTGCCATGCCGGTTCCATGCCATTCAATGCCGGTGCCATGCCGTGCCATGCGGTGCCATGCCATTCCATGCCATTCCATGCCATTCCATGCCATTCCATGCCATTCCATGCCATTCCATGCCATTCCATGCCATTCCATGCCATTCCATGCCATTTCATGCCATTCCATGCCATTCCATGCCATTCCATGCCATTCCATGCCATTCCATGCCATTCCATGCCATTCCATGCCATTCCATGCCATTCCATGCCATTCCATGCCATTCCATGCCATTCCATGCCATTCCATGCCATTCCATGCCATTCCATGCCATTCCATGCCATTCCATGCCATTCCATGCCATTCCATGCCATTCCATGCCATTCCATGCCATTCCATGCCATTCCATGCCATTCCATGCCATTCCATGCCATTCCATGCCATTCCATGCCATTCCATGCCATTCCATGCCATTCCATGCCATTCCATGCCATTCCATGCCGTGCCATGCCGTGCCATGCCGGTGCCATGCCGGTGCCATGCCGGTGCCATGCCGGTGCCATGCCGGTGCCATGCCGTGCCATGCCGGTGCCATGCCGTGCCATGCCGGTGCCATGCCGTGCCATGCCGGTGCCATGCCGTGCCATGCCGGTGCCATGCCGGTGCCATGCCGTGCCATGCCGGTGCCATGCCGGTGCCATGCCGTGCCATGCCGGTGCCATGCCGTGCCATGACGGTGCCATGCCGTGCCATGCCGTGCCATGCCATTCCATGCCATTCCATGCCATTCCATGCCATTCCATGCCATTCCATGCCATTCAATGCCGTGCCATGCCGTGCCATGCCGTGCCATGCCGGTGCCATGCCGTGCCATGCCGGTGCCATGCCGTGCCATGCCGGTGCCATGCCGTGCCATGCCGTGCCATGCCGTGCCATGCCGTGCCATGCCGTGCCATGCCGTGCCATGCCGTGCCATGCCGTGCCATGCCGTGCCATGCGGTGCCATGCCATTCCATGCCATTCCATGCCATTCCATGCCATTCCATGTCATTCCATGTCATTCCATGCCATTCCATGTCATTCCATGCCATTCCATGCCATTCCATGCCATTCCATGCCATTCCATGCCATTCCATGCCATTCCATGCCATTCCATGCCATTCCATGCCATTCCATGCCATTCCATGCCATTCCATGCCATTCCATGCCATTCAATGCCGTGCCATGCCGTGCCATGCCGTGCCATGCCGTGCCATGCCGTGCCATGCCGTGCCATGCCGGTGCAATGCCGGTGCCATGCCGTGCCATGCCGGTGCCATGCCGTGCCATGCCGGTGCCATGCCGTGCCATGCCGGTGCCATGCCGTGCCATGCCGGTGCCATGCCGTGCCATGCCGGTGCCATGCCGTGCCATGCCGGTGCCATGCCGTGCCATGCCGTGCCATGCCGTGCCATGCCGGTGCCATGCCGTGGCATGCCGGTGCCATGCCGTGCCATGCCGTGCCATGCCATTCCATGCCGTGCCATGCCATTCCATGCCATTCCATGCCATTCCATGCCATTCCATGCCATTCCATGCCATTCCATGCCATTCCATGCCATTCCATGCCATTCCATGCCATTCCATGCCATTCCATGTCATTCCATGCCATTCCATGCCATTCCATGCCATTCCATGCCATTCCATGCCATTCCGTGCCATTCCGTGCCATTCCATGCCATTCCGTGCCATTCCATGCCATTCCGTGCCATTCCGTGCCATTCCGTGCCATTCCATGCCATTCCATGCCATTCCATGCCATTCCATGCCATTCCATGCCATTCCATGCCATTCCATGCCATTCCATGCCATTCCATGCCATTCCATGCCATTCCATGCCATTCCATGCCATTCCATGCCATTCCATGTCATTCCATGCCATTCCATGCCATTCCATGCCATTCCATGCCATTCCATGCCATTCCGTGCCATTCCGTGCCATTCCGTGCCATTCCGTGCCATTCCGTGCCATTCCATGCCATTCCATGCCATTCCATGCCATTCCATGCCATTCCATGCCATTCCATGCCATTCCATGCCATTCCATGCCATTCCATGCCATTCCATGCCATTCCATGTCATTCCATGCCATTCCATGCCATTCCATGCCATTCCATGCCATTCCATGCCATTCCGTGCCATTCCGTGCCATTCCATGCCATTCCGTGCCATTCCATGCCATTCCGTGCCATTCCGTGCCATTCCGTGCCATTCCATGCCATTCCATGCCATTCCATGCCATTCCATGCCATTCCATGCCATTCCATGCCATTCCATGCCATTCCATGCCATTCCATGCCATTCCATGCCATTCCATGCCATTCCATGCCATTCCATGCCATTCCATGCCATTCCATGCCATTCCATGCCATTCCGTGCCATTCCATGCCATTCCGTGCCATTCCGTGCCATTCCGTGCCATTCCATGCCATTCCATGCCATTCCATGCCATTCCATGCCATTCCATGCCATTCCATGCCATTCCATGCCATTCCATGCCATTCCATGCCATTCCATGCCATTCCATGTCATTCCATGCCATTCCATGCCATTCCATGCCATTCCATGCCATTCCATGCCATTCCATGCCGGTGCCATGCCGTGCCATGCCGGTGCCATGCCGTGCCATGCCGGTGCCATGCCGTGCCATGCCGGTGCCATGCCGTGCCATGCCGGTGCCATGCCGTGCCATGCCGTGCCATGCCGGTGCCATGCCGTGCCATGCCGGTGCCATGCCGTGCCATGCCGGTGCCATGCCGTGCCATGCCGTGCCATGCCGGTGCCATGCCGTGCCATGCCGTGCCATGCCATTCCATGCCATTCCATGCCATTCCATGCCATTCCATGCCATTCCATGCCATTCCATGCCATTCCATGCCATTCCATGCCATTCCATGCCATTCCATGTCATTCCATGCCATTCCATGTCATTCCATGCCATTCCATGCCATTCCATGCCATTCCATGCCATTCCATGCCATTCCATGCCATTCCATGCCGTGCCATGCCGGTGCCATGCCGTGCCATGCCGGTGCCATGCCGTGCCATGCCGGTGCCATGCCGTGCCATGCCGGTGCCATGCCGTGCCATGCCGGTGCCATGCCGTGCCATGCCGGTGCCATGCCGTGCCATGCCGGTGCCATGCCGTGCCATGCCGGTGCCATGCCGTGCCATGCCGTGCCATGCCGGTGCCATGCCGTGGCATGCCGGTGCCATGCCGTGCCATGCCGTGCCATGCCGTGCCATGCCGGTGCCATGCCGTGGCATGCCGGTGCCATGCCGTGCCATGCCGTGCCATGCCATTCCATGCCGGTGCCATGCCGTGCCATGCCGGTGCCATGCCGTGCCATGCCGGTGCCATGCCGTGCCATGCCGGTGCCATGCCGTGCCATGCCGTGCCATGCCGGTTCCATGCCATTCAATGCCGGTGCCATGCCGTGCCATGCGGTGCCATGCCATTCCATGCCATTCCATGCCATTCCATGCCATTCCATGCCATTCCATGCCATTCCATGCCATTCCATGCCATTTCATGCCATTCCATGCCATTCCATGCCATTCCATGCCATTCCATGCCATTCCATGCCATTCCATGCCATTCCATGCCATTCCATGGCATTCCATGCCATTCCATGCCATTCCATGCCATTCCATGCCATTCCATGCCATTCCATGCCATTCCATGCCATTCCATGCCATTCCATGCCATTCCATGCCATTCCATGCCATTCCATGCCATTCCATGCCATTCCATGCCATTCCATGCCATTCCATGCCATTCCATGCCATTCCATGCCATTCCATGCCATTCCATGCCATTCCATGCCATTCCATGCCATTCCATGCCATTCCATGCCATTCCATGCCATTCCATGCCATTCCATGCCATTCCATGCCATTCCATGCCATTCCATGCCATTCCATGCCATTCCATGCCATTCCATGCCATTCCATGCCATTCCATGCCATTCCATGCCGTGCCATGCCGTGCCATGTCGGTGCCATGCCGGTGCCATGCCGGTGCCATGCCGGTGCCATGCCGGTGCCATGCCGTGCCATGCCGGTGCCATGCCGTGCCATGCCGGTGCCATGCCGTGCCATGCCGGTGCCATGCCGGTGCCATGCCGTGCCATGCCGGTGCCATGCCGGTGCCATGCCGTGCCATGCCGGTGCCATGCCGTGCCATGACGGTGCCATGCCGTGCCATGCCGTGCCATGCCATTCCATGCCATTCCATGCCATTCCATGCCATTCCATGCCATTCCATGCCATTCAATGCCGTGCCATGCCGTGCCATGCCGTGCCATGCCGGTGCCATGCCGTGCCATGCCGGTGCCATGCCGTGCCATGCCGGTGCCATGCCGTGCCATGCCGTGCCATGCCGTGCCATGCCGTGCCATGCCGTGCCATGCCGTGCCATGCCGTGCCATGCCGTGCCATGCCGTGCCATGCGGTGCCATGCCATTCCATGCCATTCCATGCCATTCCATGCCATTCCATGTCATTCCATGTCATTCCATGCCATTCCATGTCATTCCATGTCATTCCATGCCATTCCATGCCATTCCATGCCATTCCATGCCATTCCATGCCATTCCATGCCATTCCATGCCATTCCATGCCATTCCATGCCATTCCATGCCATTCCATGCCATTCCATGCCATTCCATGCCATTCCATGCCATTCAATGCCGTGCCATGCCGTGCCATGCCGTGCCATGCCGTGCCATGCCGTGCCATGCCGTGCCATGCCGTGCCATGCCGGTGCAATGCCGGTGCCATGCCGTGCCATGCCGGTGCCATGCCGTGCCATGCCGGTGCCATGCCGTGCCATGCCGGTGCCATGCCGTGCCATGCCGGTGCCATGCCGTGCCATGCCGGTGCCATGCCGTGCCATGCCGGTGCCATGCCGTGCCATGCCGTGCCATGCCGTGCCATGCCGGTGCCATGCCGTGGCATGCCGGTGCCATGCCGTGCCATGCCGTGCCATGCCATTCCATGCCGTGCCATGCCATTCCATGCCATTCCATGCCATTCCATGCCATTCCATGCCATTCCATGCCATTCCATGCCATTCCATGCCATTCCATGCCATTCCATGCCATTCCATGCCATTCCATGTCATTCCATGCCATTCCATGCCATTCCATGCCATTCCATGCCATTCCATGCCATTCCGTGCCATTCCGTGCCATTCCATGCCATTCCGTGCCATTCCATGCCATTCCGTGCCATTCCGTGCCATTCCATGCCATTCCATGCCATTCCATGCCATTCCATGCCATTCCATGCCATTCCATGCCATTCCATGCCATTCCATGCCATTCCATGCCATTCCATGTCATTCCATGCCATTCCATGCCATTCCATGCCATTCCATGCCATTCCATGCCATTCCGTGCCATTCCGTGCCATTCCATGCCATTCCGTGCCATTCCATGCCATTCCAAGCCATTCCGTGCCATTCCGTGCCATTCCATGCCATTCCATGCCATTCCATGCCATTCCATGCCATTCCATGCCATTCCATGCCATTCCATGCCATTCCATGCCATTCCATGCCATTCCATGCCATTCCATGCCATTCCATGTCATTCCATGCCATTCCATGCCATTCCATGCCATTCCATGCCATTCCATGCCATTCCGTGCCATTCCGTGCCATTCCATGCCATTCCGTGCCATTCCATGCCATTCCATGCCATTCCATGCCATTCCATGCCATTCCATGCCATTCCATGCCATTCCATGCCATTCCATGCCATTCCATGCCATTCCATGCCATTCCATGCCATTCCATGCCATTCCATGCCGTGCCATGCCGTGCCATGCCGTGCCATGCCGTGCCATGCCGTGCCATGCCGGTGCCATGCCGTGCCATGCCGGTGCCATGCCGTGCCATGCCGGTGCCATGCCGTGCCATGCCGGTGCCATGCCGTGCCATGCCGGTGCCATGCCGTGCCATGCCGTGCCATGCCGGTGCCATGCCGTGCCATGCCGGTGCCATGCCGTGCCATGCCGGTGCCATGCCGTGCCATGCCGTGCCATGCCGGTGCCATGCCGTGCCATGCCGTGCCATGCCATTCCATGCCATTCCATGCCATTCCATGCCATTCCATGCCATTCCATGCCATTCCATGCCATTCCATGCCATTCCATGTCATTCCATGCCATTCCATGTCATTCCATGCCATTCCATGCCATTCCATGCCATTCCATGCCATTCCATGCCATTCCATGCCATTTCATGCCATTCCATGCCATTCCATGCCATTCCATGCCATTCCATGCCATTCCATGCCATTCCATGCCATTCCATGCCATTCCATGCCATTCCATGCCATTCCATGCCATTCCATGCCATTCCATGCCATTCCATGCCATTCCATGCCATTCCATGCCATTCCATGCCATTCCATGCCATTCCATGCCGTGCCATGCCGTGCCATGCCGGTGCCATGCCGGTGCCATGCCGGTGCCATGCCGGTGCCATGCCGGTGCCATGCCGGTGCCATGCCGGTGCCATGCCGTGCCATGCCGGTGCCATGCCGTGCCATGCCGGTGCCATGCCGTGCCATGCCGGTGCCATGCCGGTGCCATGCCGTGCCATGCCGGTGCCATGCCGGTGCCATGCCGTGCCATGCCGGTGCCATGCCGTGCCATGACGGTGCCATGCCGTGCCATGCCGTGCCATGCCATTCCATGCCGTTCCATGCCATTCCATGCCATTCCATGCCATTCAATGCCGTGCCATGCCGTGCCATGCCGTGCCATGCCGTGCCATGCCGTGCCATGCCGTGCCATGCCGGTGCCATGCCGTGCCATGCCGGTGCCATGCCGTGCCATGCCGGTGCCATGCCGTGCCATGCCGTGCCATGCCGTGCCATGCCGTGCCATGCCGTGCCATGCCGTGCCATGCCGTGCCATGCCGTGCCATGCCGTGCCATGCCGTGCCATGCCGTGCCATGCGGTGCCATGCCATTCCATGCCATTCCATGCCATTCCATGCCATTCCATGTCATTCCATGTCATTCCATGTCATTCCATGCCATTCCATGTCATTCCATGCCATTCCATGCCATTCCATGCCATTCCATGCCATTCCATGCCATTCCATGCCATTCCATGCCATTCCATGCCATTCCATGCCATTCCATGCCATTCCATGCCTTTCCATGCCATTCCATGCCATTCCATGCCATTCCATGCCATTCCATGCCATTCAATGCCGTGCCATGCCGTGCCATGCCGTGCCATGCCGTGCCATGCCGTGCCATGCCGGTGCAATGCCGGTGCCATGCCGTGCCATGCCGGTGCCATGCCGTGCCATGCCGGTGCCATGCCGTGCCATGCCGGTGCCATGCCGTGCCATGCCGGTGCCATGCCGTGCCATGCCGTGCCATGCCGGTGCCATGCCGTGCCATGCCGTGCCATGCCGTGCCATGCCGTGCCATGCCGTGCCATGCCGGTGCCATGCCGTGCCATGCCGTGCCATGCCGTGCCATGCCATTCCATGCCATTCCATGTCATTCCATGCCATTCCATGTCATTCCATGCCATTCCATGCCATTCCATGCCATTCGATGCCATTCCATGCCATTCCATGCCATTCCATGCCATTCCATGCCATTCCATGCCATTCCATGCCATTCCATGCCATTCCATGCCATTCAATGCCATTCCATGCCGGTGCCATGCCGTGCCATGCCGGTGCCATGCCGTGCCATGCCGGTGCCATGCCGTGCCATGCCGGTGCCATGCCGTGCCATGCCGGTGCCATGCCGTGCCATGCCGGTGCCATGCCGTGCCATGCCGGTGCCATGCCGTGCCATGCCGGTGCCATGCCGTGCCATGCCGGTGACATGCCGTGCCATGCCGTGCCATGCCGGTGCCATGCCGTGCCATGCCGGTGCCATGCCGGTGCCATGCCGTGCCATGCCGGTGCCATGCCGTGCCATGCCGGTGCCATGCCGTGCCATGCCGGTGCCATGTCGTGCCATGCCGGTGCCATGCCGTGCCATGCCGTGCCATGCCGGTTCCATGCCATTCAATGCCGGTGCCATGCCGTGCCATGCGGTGCCATGCCATTCCATGCCATTCCATGCCATTCCATGCCATTCCATGCCATTCCATGCCATTCCATGCCATTCCATGCCATTCCATGCCATTTCATGCCATTCCATGCCATTCCATGCCATTCCATGCCATTCCATGCCATTCCATGCCATTCCATGCCATTCCATGCCATTCCATGCCATTCCATGCCATTCCATGCCATTCCATGCCATTCCATGCCATTCCATGCCATTCCATGCCATTCCATGCCATTCCATGCCGTGCCATGCCGTGCCATGCCGGTGCCATGCCGGTGCCATGCCGGTGCCATGCCGGTGCCATGCCGGTGCCATGCCGTGCCATGCCGGTGCCATGCCGTGCCATGCCGGTGCCATGCCGTGCCATGCCGGTGCCATGCCGGTGCCATGCCGTGCCATGCCGGTGCCATGCCGGTGCCATGCCGTGCCATGCCGGTGCCATGCCGTGCCATGACGGTGCCATGCCGTGCCATGCCGTGCCATGCCATTCCATGCCATTCCATGCCATTCCATGCCATTCCATGCCATTCCATGCCATTCAATGCCGTGCCATGCCGTGCCATGCCGTGCCATGCCGTGCCATGCCGTGCCATGCCGGTGCCATGCCGTGCCATGCCGGTGCCATGCCGTGCCATGCCGGTGCCATGCCGTGCCATGCCGTGCCATGCCGTGCCATGCCGTGCCATGCCGTGCCATGCCGTGCCATGCCGTGCCATGCCGTGCCATGCCGTGCCATGCCGTGCCATGCGGTGCCATGCCATTCCATGCCATTCCATGCCATTCCATGCCATTCCATGTCATTCCATGTCATTCCATGCCATTCCATGCCATTCCATGCCATTCCATGCCATTCCATGCCATTCCATGCCATTCCATGCCATTCCATGCCATTCCATGCCATTCCATGCCTTTCCATGCCATTCCATGCCATTCCATGCCATTCCATGCCATTCCATGCCATTCAATGCCGTGCCATGCCGTGCCATGCCGTGCCATGCCGGTGCCATGCCGTGCCATGCCGGTGCCATGCCGTGCCATGCCGGTGCCATGCCGTGCCATGCCGGTGCCATGCCGTGCCATGCCGGTGCCATGCCGTGCCATGCCGGTGCCATGCCGTGCCATGCCGGTGCCATGCCATTCCATGCCATTCCATGCCATTCCATGCCATTCCATGCCATTCCATGCCATTCCATGCCATTCCATGCCGGTGCCATGCCGTGCCATGCCGGTGCCATGCCGTGCCATGCCGGTGCCATGCCGTGCCATGCCGGTGCCATGCCGTGCCATGCCGGTGCCATGCCGTGCCATGCCGGTGTCATGCCGTGCCATGCCGGTGCCATGCCGTGCCATGCCGGTGCCATGCCGTGCCATGCCGTGCCATGCCATTCCATGCCATTCCATGCCAGTCCATGCCAGTCCATGCCAGTCCATGCCATTCCATGCCATTCCATGCCACTCAATGCGGTGCCACGCCGTGCCATGCCGTGCCATTCCGTGCCATGCCGTGCCATTCCGTGCCATTCAATGCCATTCCATGCCATTCAATGCCGTGCCATGCCGGTGCCATGCCGTGCCATGCCGTGCCATGCCGGTGCCATGCCGTGCCATGCCATTCCATGCCATTCCATGCCATTCCATGCCGGTGCCATGCCGTGCCATGCCGGTGCCATGCCGTGCCATGCCGGTGCCATGCCGTGCCATGCCGGTGCCATGCCGTGCCATGCCGGTGCCATGCCGTGCCATGCCGGTGCCATGCCGTGCCATGCCGGTGCCATGCCGTGCCATGCCGGTGCCATGCCGTGCCATGCCGGTGCCATGCCGTGCCATGCCGGTGCCATGCCGTGCCATGCCGGTGCCATGCCGTGCCATGCCATTCCATGCCATTCCATGCCAGTCCATGCCAGTCCATGCCAGTCCATGCCATTCCATGCCATTCCATGCCACTCAATGCGGTGCCATGCCGTGCCATGCCGTGCCATTCCGTGCCATTCAATGCCATTCCATGCCATTCAATGCCGTGCCATGCCGGTGCCATGCCGGTGCCATGCCGTGCCATGCCGTGCCATGCCGGTGCCATGCCGTGCCATGCCGTGCCATGCCGGTGCCATGCCGGTGCCATGCCGTGCCATGCCGGTGCCATGCCGTGCCATGCCGGTGCCATGCCGTGCCATGCCGGTGCCATGCCGTGCCATGCCGGTGCCATGCCGTGCCATGCCGGTGCCATGCCGTGCCATGCCGGTGCCATGCCGTGCCATGCCTGTGCCATGCCGTGCCATGCCGTGCCATGCCGGTGCCATGCCGTGGCATGCCGGTGCCATGCCGTGCCATGCCGTGCCATGCCGTGCCATGCCGTGCCATGCCGGTGCCATGCCGTGGCATGCCGGTGCCATGCCGTGCCATGCCGTGCCATGCCATTCCATGCCGGTGCCATGCCGTGCCATGCCGGTGCCATGCCGTGCCATGCCGGTGCCATGCCGTGCCATGCCGGTGCCATGCCGTGCCATGCCGTGCCATGCCGGTTCCATGCCATTCAATGCCGGTGCCATGCCGTGCCATGCGGTGCCATGCCATTCCATGCCATTCCATGCCATTCCATGCCATTCCATGCCATTCCATGCCATTCCATGCCATTCCATGCCATTCCATGCCATTCCATGCCATTTCATGCCATTCCATGCCATTCCATGCCATTCCATGCCATTCCATGCCATTCCATGCCATTCCATGCCATTCCATGCCATTCCATGCCATTCCATGCCATTCCATGCCATTCCATGCCATTCCATGCCATTCCATGCCATTCCATGCCATTCCATGCCATTCCATGCCATTCCATGCCATTCCATGCCATTCCATGCCATTCCATGCCATTCCATGCCATTCCATGCCATTCCATGCCATTCCATGCCATTCCATGCCATTCCATGCCATTCCATGCCATTCCATGCCATTCCATGCCATTCCATGCCATTCCATGCCATTCCATGCCATTCCATGCCATTCCATGCCATTCCATGCCATTCCATGCCATTCCATGCCATTCCATGCCATTCCATGCCGTGCCATGCCGTGCCATGCCGGTGCCATGCCGGTGCCATGCCGGTGCCATGCCGGTGCCATGCCGGTGCCATGCCGTGCCATGCCGGTGCCATGCCGTGCCATGCCGGTGCCATGCCGTGCCATGCCGGTGCCATGCCGTGCCATGCCGGTGCCATGCCGGTGCCATGCCGTGCCATGCCGGTGCCATGCCGGTGCCATGCCGTGCCATGCCGGTGCCATGCCGTGCCATGACGGTGCCATGCCGTGCCATGCCGTGCCATGCCATTCCATGCCATTCCATGCCATTCCATGCCATTCCATGCCATTCCATGCCATTCAATGCCGTGCCATGCCGTGCCATGCCGTGCCATGCCGGTGCCATGCCGTGCCATGCCGGTGCCATGCCGTGCCATGCCGGTGCCATGCCGTGCCATGCCGTGCCATGCCGTGCCATGCCGTGCCATGCCGTGCCATGCCGTGCCATGCCGTGCCATGCCGTGCCATGCCGTGCCATGCGGTGCCATGCCGTGCCATGCCGTGCCATGCCATTCCATGCCGTGCCATGCCATTCCATGCCATTCCATGCCATTCCATGCCATTCCATGCCATTCCATGCCATTCCATGCCATTCCATGCCATTCCATGCCATTCCATGCCATTCCATGCCATTCCATGCCATTCCATGCCATTCCATGCCATTCCATGTCATTCCATGCCATTCCATGCCATTCCATGCCATTCCATGCCATTCCATGCCATTCCGTGCCATTCCGTGCCATTCCATGCCATTCCGTGCCATTCCATGCCATTCCGTGCCATTCCGTGCCATTCCGTGCCATTCCATGCCATTCCATGCCATTCCATGCCATTCCATGCCATTCCATGCCATTCCATGCCATTCCATGCCATTCCATGCCATTCCATGCCATTCCATGCCATTCCATGCCATTCCATGCCATTCCATGCCATTCCATGTCATTCCATGCCATTCCATGCCATTCCATGCCATTCCATGCCATTCCATGCCATTCCGTGCCATTCCGTGCCATTCCGTGCCATTCCGTGCCATTCCGTGCCATTCCATGCCATTCCATGCCATTCCATGCCATTCCATGCCATTCCATGCCATTCCATGCCATTCCATGCCATTCCATGCCATTCCATGCCATTCCATGCCATTCCATGTCATTCCATGCCATTCCATGCCATTCCATGCCATTCCATGCCATTCCATGCCATTCCGTGCCATTCCGTGCCATTCCATGCCATTCCGTGCCATTCCATGCCATTCCGTGCCATTCCGTGCCATTCCGTGCCATTCCATGCCATTCCATGCCATTCCATGCCATTCCATGCCATTCCATGCCATTCCATGCCATTCCATGCCATTCCATGCCATTCCATGCCATTCCATGCCATTCCATGCCATTCCATGCCATTCCATGCCATTCCATGCCATTCCATGCCATTCCATGCCATTCCGTGCCATTCCATGCCATTCCGTGCCATTCCGTGCCATTCCGTGCCATTCCATGCCATTCCATGCCATTCCATGCCATTCCATGCCATTCCATGCCATTCCATGCCATTCCATGCCATTCCATGCCATTCCATGCCATTCCATGCCATTCCATGTCATTCCATGCCATTCCATGCCATTCCATGCCATTCCATGCCATTCCATGCCATTCCATGCCGGTGCCATGCCGTGCCATGCCGGTGCCATGCCGTGCCATGCCGGTGCCATGCCGTGCCATGCCGGTGCCATGCCGTGCCATGCCGGTGCCATGCCGTGCCATGCCGTGCCATGCCGGTGCCATGCCGTGCCATGCCGGTGCCATGCCGTGCCATGCCGGTGCCATGCCGTGCCATGCCGTGCCATGCCGGTGCCATGCCGTGCCATGCCGTGCCATGCCATTCCATGCCATTCCATGCCATTCCATGCCATTCCATGCCATTCCATGCCATTCCATGCCATTCCATGCCATTCCATGCCATTCCATGTCATTCCATGCCATTCCATGTCATTCCATGCCATTCCATGCCATTCCATGCCATTCCATGCCATTCCATGCCATTCCATGCCATTCCATGCCATTCCATGCCATTCCATGCCATTCCATGCCATTCCATGCCGGTGCCATGCCGTGCCATGCCGGTGCCATGCCGTGCCATGCCGGTGCCATGCCGTGCCATGCCGGTGCCATGCCGTGCCATGCCGGTGCCATGCCGTGCCATGCCGTGCCATGCCGGTGCCATGCCGGTGCCATGCCGTGCCATGCCGGTGCCATGCCGTGCCATGCCGGTGCCATGCCGTGCCATGCCGGTGCCATGCCGTGCCATGCCGGTGCCATGCCGTGCCATGCCGGTGCCATGCCGTGCCATGCCGGTGCCATGCCGTGCCATGCCGGTGCCATGCCGTGCCATGCCGGTGCCATGCCGTGCCATGCCGTGCCATGCCGGTGCCATGCCGTGGCATGCCGGTGCCATGCCGTGCCATGCCGTGCCATGCCGTGCCATGCCGTGCCATGCCGTGCCATGCCGGTGCCATGCCGTGCCATGCCGTGCCATGCCATTCCATGCCGGTGCCATGCCGTGCCATGCCGGTGCCATGCCGTGCCATGCCGGTGCCATGCCGTGCCATGCCGGTGCCATGCCGTGCCATGCCGTGCCATGCCGGTTCCATGCCATTCAATGCCGGTGCCATGCCGTGCCATGCGGTGCCATGCCATTCCATGCCATTCCATGCCATTCCATGCCATTCCATGCCATTCCATGCCATTCCATGCCATTCCATGCCATTTCATGCCATTCCATGCCATTCCATGCCATTCCATGCCATTCCATGCCATTCCATGCCATTCCATGCCATTCCATGCCATTCCATGGCATTCCATGCCATTCCATGCCATTCCATGCCATTCCATGCCATTCCATGCCATTCCATGCCATTCCATGCCATTCCATGCCATTCCATGCCATTCCATGCCATTCCATGCCATTCCATGCCATTCCATGCCATTCCATGCCATTCCATGCCATTCCATGCCATTCCATGCCATTCCATGCCATTCCATGCCATTCCATGCCATTCCATGCCATTCCATGCCATTCCATGCCATTCCATGCCATTCCATGCCATTCCATGCCATTCCATGCCATTCCATGCCATTCCATGCCATTCCATGCCATTCCATGCCATTCCATGCCATTCCATGCCATTCCATGCCATTCCATGCCATTCCATGCCATTCCATGCCATTCCATGCCGTGCCATGCCGTGCCATGCCGGTGCCATGCCGGTGCCATGCCGGTGCCATGCCGGTGCCATGCCGGTGCCATGCCGTGCCATGCCGGTGCCATGCCGTGCCATGCCGGTGCCATGCCGTGCCATGCCGGTGCCATGCCGGTGCCATGCCGTGCCATGCCGGTGCCATGCCGGTGCCATGCCGTGCCATGCCGGTGCCATGCCGTGCCATGACGGTGCCATGCCGTGCCATGCCGTGCCATGCCATTCCATGCCATTCCATGCCATTCCATGCCATTCCATGCCATTCCATGCCATTCAATGCCGTGCCATGCCGTGCCATGCCGTGCCATGCCGGTGCCATGCCGTGCCATGCCGGTGCCATGCCGTGCCATGCCGGTGCCATGCCGTGCCATGCCGTGCCATGCCGTGCCATGCCGTGCCATGCCGTGCCATGCCGTGCCATGCCGTGCCATGCCGTGCCATGCCGTGCCATGCGGTGCCATGCCATTCCATGCCATTCCATGCCATTCCATGCCATTCCATGTCATTCCATGTCATTCCATGCCATTCCATGTCATTCCATGTCATTCCATGCCATTCCATGCCATTCCATGCCATTCCATGCCATTCCATGCCATTCCATGCCATTCCATGCCATTCCATGCCATTCCATGCCATTCCATGCCATTCCATGCCATTCCATGCCATTCCATGCCATTCCATGCCATTCAATGCCGTGCCATGCCGTGCCATGCCGTGCCATGCCGTGCCATGCCGTGCCATGCCGTGCCATGCCGTGCCATGCCGGTGCAATGCCGGTGCCATGCCGTGCCATGCCGGTGCCATGCCGTGCCATGCCGGTGCCATGCCGTGCCATGCCGGTGCCATGCCGTGCCATGCCGGTGCCATGCCGTGCCATGCCGGTGCCATGCCGTGCCATGCCGGTGCCATGCCGTGCCATGCCGTGCCATGCCGTGCCATGCCGGTGCCATGCCGTGGCATGCCGGTGCCATGCCGTGCCATGCCGTGCCATGCCATTCCATGCCGTGCCATGCCATTCCATGCCATTCCATGCCATTCCATGCCATTCCATGCCATTCCATGCCATTCCATGCCATTCCATGCCATTCCATGCCATTCCATGCCATTCCATGCCATTCCATGTCATTCCATGCCATTCCATGCCATTCCATGCCATTCCATGCCATTCCATGCCATTCCGTGCCATTCCGTGCCATTCCATGCCATTCCGTGCCATTCCATGCCATTCCGTGCCATTCCGTGCCATTCCATGCCATTCCATGCCATTCCATGCCATTCCATGCCATTCCATGCCATTCCATGCCATTCGATGCCATTCCATGCCATTCCATGCCATTCCATGTCATTCCATGCCATTCCATGCCATTCCATGCCATTCCATGCCATTCCATGCCATTCCGTGCCATTCCGTGCCATTCCATGCCATTCCGTGCCATTCCATGCCATTCCAAGCCATTCCGTGCCATTCCGTGCCATTCCATGCCATTCCATGCCATTCCATGCCATTCCATGCCATTCCATGCCATTCCATGCCATTCCATGCCATTCCATGCCATTCCATGCCATTCCATGCCATTCCATGTCATTCCATGCCATTCCATGCCATTCCATGCCATTCCATGCCATTCCATGCCATTCCGTGCCATTCCGTGCCATTCCATGCCATTCCGTGCCATTCCATGCCATTCCATGCCATTCCATGCCATTCCATGCCATTCCATGCCATTCCATGCCATTCCATGCCATTCCATGCCATTCCATGCCATTCCATGCCATTCCATGCCATTCCATGCCATTCCATGCCATTCCATGCCGTGCCATGCCGTGCCATGCCGTGCCATGCCGTGCCATGCCGTGCCATGCCGGTGCCATGCCGTGCCATGCCGGTGCCATGCCGTGCCATGCCGGTGCCATGCCGTGCCATGCCGGTGCCATGCCGTGCCATGCCGGTGCCATGCCGTGCCATGCCGTGCCATGCCGGTGCCATGCCGTGCCATGCCGGTGCCATGCCGTGCCATGCCGGTGCCATGCCGTGCCATGCCGTGCCATGCCGGTGCCATGCCGTGCCATGCCGTGCCATGCCATTCCATGCCATTCCATGCCATTCCATGCCATTCCATGCCATTCCATGCCATTCCATGCCATTCCATGCCATTCCATGTCATTCCATGCCATTCCATGTCATTCCATGCCATTCCATGCCATTCCATGCCATTCCATGCCATTCCATGCCATTCCATGCCATTTCATGCCATTCCATGCCATTCCATGCCATTCCATGCCATTCCATGCCATTCCATGCCATTCCATGCCATTCCATGCCATTCCATGCCATTCCATGCCATTCCATGCCATTCCATGCCATTCCATGCCATTCCATGCCATTCCATGCCATTCCATGCCATTCCATGCCATTCCATGCCATTCCATGCCGTGCCATGCCGTGCCATGCCGGTGCCATGCCGGTGCCATGCCGGTGCCATGCCGGTGCCATGCCGGTGCCATGCCGGTGCCATGCCGGTGCCATGCCGTGCCATGCCGGTGCCATGCCGTGCCATGCCGGTGCCATGCCGTGCCATGCCGGTGCCATGCCGGTGCCATGCCGTGCCATGCCGGTGCCATGCCGGTGCCATGCCGTGCCATGCCGGTGCCATGCCGTGCCATGACGGTGCCATGCCGTGCCATGCCGTGCCATGCCATTCCATGCCGTTCCATGCCATTCCATGCCATTCCATGCCATTCAATGCCGTGCCATGCCGTGCCATGCCGTGCCATGCCGTGCCATGCCGTGCCATGCCGTGCCATGCCGGTGCCATGCCGTGCCATGCCGGTGCCATGCCGTGCCATGCCGGTGCCATGCCGTGCCATGCCGGTGCCATGCCGTGCCATGCCGTGCCATGCCGTGCCATGCCGTGCCATGCCGTGCCATGCCGTGCCATGCCGTGCCATGCCGTGCCATGCCGTGCCATGCCGTGCCATGCCGTGCCATGCCGTGCCATGCCGTGCCATGCGGTGCCATGCCATTCCATGCCATTCCATGCCATTCCATGCCATTCCATGTCATTCCATGTCATTCCATGTCATTCCATGCCATTCCATGTCATTCCATGCCATTCCATGCCATTCCATGCCATTCCATGCCATTCCATGCCATTCCATGCCATTCCATGCCATTCCATGCCATTCCATGCCATTCCATGCCATTCCATGCCTTTCCATGCCATTCCATGCCATTCCATGCCATTCCATGCCATTCCATGCCATTCAATGCCGTGCCATGCCGTGCCATGCCGTGCCATGCCGTGCCATGCCGTGCCATGCCGTGCCATGCCGGTGCAATGCCGGTGCCATGCCGTGCCATGCCGGTGCCATGCCGTGCCATGCCGGTGCCATGCCGTGCCATGCCGGTGCCATGCCGTGCCATGCCGGTGCCATGCCGTGCCATGCCGGTGCCATGCCGGTGCCATGCCGTGCCATGCCGGTGCCATGCCGTGCCATGCCGGTGCCATGCCGTGCCATGCCGTGCCATGCCGGTGCCATGCCGTGCCATGCCGGTGCCATGCCGTGCCATGCCGGTGCCATGCCGTGCCATGCCGGTGCCATGCCGTGCCATGCCGTGCCATGCCGTGCCATGCCGTGCCATGCCGTGCCATGCCGGTGCCATGCCGTGCCATGCCGTGCCATGCCGTGCCATGCCATTCCATGCCATTCCATGTCATTCCATGCCATTCCATGTCATTCCATGCCATTCCATGCCATTCCATGCCATTCGATGCCATTCCATGCCATTCCATGCCATTCCATGCCATTCCATGCCATTCCATGCCATTCCATGCCATTCCATGCCATTCCATGCCATTCAATGCCATTCCATGCCGGTGCCATGCCGTGCCATGCCGGTGCCATGCCGTGCCATGCCGGTGCCATGCCGTGCCATGCCGGTGCCATGCCGTGCCATGCCGGTGCCATGCCGTGCCATGCCGGTGCCATGCCGTGCCATGCCGGTGCCATGCCGTGCCATGCCGGTGCCATGCCGTGCCATGCCGGTGCCATGCCGTGCCATGCCGGTGACATGCCGTGCCATGCCGTGCCATGCCGGTGCCATGCCGTGCCATGCCGGTGCCATGCCGGTGCCATGCCGTGCCATGCCGGTGCCATGCCGTGCCATGCCGGTGCCATGCCGTGCCATGCCGGTGCCATGTCGTGCCATGCCGGTGCCATGCCGTGCCATGCCGTGCCATGCCGGTTCCATGCCATTCAATGCCGGTGCCATGCCGTGCCATGCGGTGCCATGCCATTCCATGCCATTCCATGCCATTCCATGCCATTCCATGCCATTCCATGCCATTCCATGCCATTCCATGCCATTCCATGCCATTTCATGCCATTCCATGCCATTCCATGCCATTCCATGCCATTCCATGCCATTCCATGCCATTCCATGCCATTCCATGCCATTCCATGCCATTCCATGCCATTCCATGCCATTCCATGCCATTCCATGCCATTCCATGCCATTCCATGCCATTCCATGCCATTCCATGCCATTCCATGCCATTCCATGCCGTGCCATGCCGTGCCATGCCGGTGCCATGCCGGTGCCATGCCGGTGCCATGCCGGTGCCATGCCGGTGCCATGCCGTGCCATGCCGGTGCCATGCCGTGCCATGCCGGTGCCATGCCGTGCCATGCCGGTGCCATGCCGGTGCCATGCCGTGCCATGCCGGTGCCATGCCGGTGCCATGCCGTGCCATGCCGGTGCCATGCCGTGCCATGACGGTGCCATGCCGTGCCATGCCGTGCCATGCCATTCCATGCCATTCCATGCCATTCCATGCCATTCCATGCCATTCCATGCCATTCAATGCCGTGCCATGCCGTGCCATGCCGTGCCATGCCGTGCCATGCCGTGCCATGCCGGTGCCATGCCGTGCCATGCCGGTGCCATGCCGTGCCATGCCGGTGCCATGCCGTGCCATGCCGTGCCATGCCGTGCCATGCCGTGCCATGCCGTGCCATGCCGTGCCATGCCGTGCCATGCCGTGCCATGCCGTGCCATGCCGTGCCATGCGGTGCCATGCCATTCCATGCCATTCCATGCCATTCCATGCCATTCCATGTCATTCCATGTCATTCCATGCCATTCCATGCCATTCCATGCCATTCCATGCCATTCCATGCCATTCCATGCCATTCCATGCCATTCCATGCCATTCCATGCCATTCCATGCCTTTCCATGCCATTCCATGCCATTCCATGCCATTCCATGCCATTCCATGCCATTCAATGCCGTGCCATGCCGTGCCATGCCGTGCCATGCCGTGCCATGCCGTGCCATGCCGTGCCATGCCGGTGCAATGCCGGTGCCATGCCGTGCCATGCCGGTGCCATGCCGTGCCATGCCGGTGCCATGCCGTGCCATGCCGGTGCCATGCCGTGCCATGCCGGTGCCATGCCGTGCCATGCCGGTGCCATGCCGTGCCATGCCGGTGCCATGCCGTGCCATGCCGGTGCCATGCCGTGCCATGCCGGTGCCATGCCGTGCCATGCCGGTGCCATGCCGTGCCATGCCGGTGCCATGCCGTGCCATGCCGTGCCATGCCGGTGCCATGCCGTGCCATGCCGGTGCCATGCCGTGCCATGCCGGTGCCATGCCGTGCCATGCCGGTGCCATGCCGTGCCATGCCGGTGCCATGCCGTGCCATGCCGGTGCCATGCCGTGCCATGCCGGTGCCATGCCGTGCCATGCCGGTGCCATGCCGTGCCATGCCGGTGCCATGCCGTGCCATGCCGGTGCCATGCCGTGCCATGCCGTGCCATGCCGGTGCCATGCCGTGCCATGCCGGTGCCATGCCGTGCCATGCCGGTGCCATGCCGTGCCATGCCGGTGCCATGCCGTGCCATGCCGGTGCCATGCCGTGCCATGCCGGTGCCATGCCGTGCCATGCCGGTGCCATGCCGGTGCCATGCCGGTGCCATGCCGGTGCCATGCCGTGCCATGCCGGTGCCATGCCGTGCCATGCCGGTGCCATGCCGTGCCATGCCGGTGCCATGCCGTGCCATGCCGGTGCCATGCCGTGCCATGCCGGTGCCATGCCGTGCCATGCCGGTGCCATGCCGTGCCATGCCGGTGCCATGCCGTGCCATGCCGGTGCCATGCCGTGCCATGCCGGTGCCATGCCGTGCCATGCCGGTGCCATGCCGTGCCATGCCGGTGCCATGCCGTGCCATGCCGGTGCCATGCCGTGCCATGCCGGTGCCATGCCGTGCCATGCCGGTGCCATGCCGTGCCATGCCGGTGCCATGCCATTCCATGCCATTCCATGCCATTCCATGCCATTCCATGCCATTCCATGCCATTCCATGCCATTCCATGCCGGTGCCATGCCGTGCCATGCCGGTGCCATGCCGTGCCATGCCGGTGCCATGCCGTGCCATGCCGGTGCCATGCCGTGCCATGCCGGTGCCATGCCGTGCCATGCCGGTGTCATGCCGTGCCATGCCGGTGCCATGCCGTGCCATGCCGGTGCCATGCCGTGCCATGCCGTGCCATGCCATTCCATGCCATTCCATGCCAGTCCATGCCAGTCCATGCCAGTCCATGCCATTCCATGCCATTCCATGCCACTCAATGCGGTGCCACGCCGTGCCATGCCGTGCCATTCCGTGCCATGCCGTGCCATTCCGTGCCATTCAATGCCATTCCATGCCATTCAATGCCGTGCCATGCCGGTGCCATGCCGTGCCATGCCGTGCCATGCCGGTGCCATGCCGTGCCATGCCATTCCATGCCATTCCATGCCATTCCATGCCGGTGCCATGCCGTGCCATGCCGGTGCCATGCCGTGCCATGCCGGTGCCATGCCGTGCCATGCCGGTGCCATGCCGTGCCATGCCGGTGCCATGCCGTGCCATGCCGGTGCCATGCCGTGCCATGCCGGTGCCATGCCGTGCCATGCCGGTGCCATGCCGTGCCATGCCGGTGCCATGCCGTGCCATGCCGGTGCCATGCCGTGCCATGCCGGTGCCATGCCGTGCCATGCCGGTGCCATGCCGTGCCATGCCATTCCATGCCATTCCATGCCAGTCCATGCCAGTCCATGCCAGTCCATGCCATTCCATGCCATTCCATGCCACTCAATGCGGTGCCATGCCGTGCCATGCCGTGCCATTCCGTGCCATTCAATGCCATTCCATGCCATTCAATGCCGTGCCATGCCGGTGCCATGCCGGTGCCATGCCGTGCCATGCCGTGCCATGCCGGTGCCATGCCGTGCCATGCCGTGCCATGCCGGTGCCATGCCGGTGCCATGCCGTGCCATGCCGGTGCCATGCCGTGCCATGCCGGTGCCATGCCGTGCCATGCCGGTGCCATGCCGTGCCATGCCGGTGCCATGCCGTGCCATGCCGGTGCCATGCCGTGCCATGCCGGTGCCATGCCGTGCCATGCCTGTGCCATGCCGTGCCATGCCGTGCCATGCCGGTGCCATGCCGTGGCATGCCGGTGCCATGCCGTGCCATGCCGTGCCATGCCGTGCCATGCCGTGCCATGCCGGTGCCATGCCGTGGCATGCCGGTGCCATGCCGTGCCATGCCGTGCCATGCCATTCCATGCCGGTGCCATGCCGTGCCATGCCGGTGCCATGCCGTGCCATGCCGGTGCCATGCCGTGCCATGCCGGTGCCATGCCGTGCCATGCCGTGCCATGCCGGTTCCATGCCATTCAATGCCGGTGCCATGCCGTGCCATGCGGTGCCATGCCATTCCATGCCATTCCATGCCATTCCATGCCATTCCATGCCATTCCATGCCATTCCATGCCATTCCATGCCATTCCATGCCATTCCATGCCATTTCATGCCATTCCATGCCATTCCATGCCATTCCATGCCATTCCATGCCATTCCATGCCATTCCATGCCATTCCATGCCATTCCATGCCATTCCATGCCATTCCATGCCATTCCATGCCATTCCATGCCATTCCATGCCATTCCATGCCATTCCATGCCATTCCATGCCATTCCATGCCATTCCATGCCATTCCATGCCATTCCATGCCATTCCATGCCATTCCATGCCATTCCATGCCATTCCATGCCATTCCATGCCATTCCATGCCATTCCATGCCATTCCATGCCATTCCATGCCATTCCATGCCATTCCATGCCATTCCATGCCATTCCATGCCATTCCATGCCATTCCATGCCATTCCATGCCATTCCATGCCATTCCATGCCGTGCCATGCCGTGCCATGCCGGTGCCATGCCGGTGCCATGCCGGTGCCATGCCGGTGCCATGCCGGTGCCATGCCGTGCCATGCCGGTGCCATGCCGTGCCATGCCGGTGCCATGCCGTGCCATGCCGGTGCCATGCCGGTGCCATGCCGTGCCATGCCGGTGCCATGCCGGTGCCATGCCGTGCCATGCCGGTGCCATGCCGTGCCATGACGGTGCCATGCCGTGCCATGCCGTGCCATGCCATTCCATGCCATTCCATGCCATTCCATGCCATTCCATGCCATTCCATGCCATTCAATGCCGTGCCATGCCGTGCCATGCCGTGCCATGCCGGTGCCATGCCGTGCCATGCCGGTGCCATGCCGTGCCATGCCGGTGCCATGCCGTGCCATGCCGTGCCATGCCGTGCCATGCCGTGCCATGCCGTGCCATGCCGTGCCATGCCGTGCCATGCCGTGCCATGCCGTGCCATGCGGTGCCATGCCATTCCATGCCATTCCATGCCATTCCATGCCATTCCATGTCATTCCATGTCATTCCATGCCATTCCATGTCATTCCATGCCATTCCATGCCATTCCATGCCATTCCATGCCATTCCATGCCATTCCATGCCATTCCATGCCATTCCATGCCATTCCATGCCATTCCATGCCATTCCATGCCATTCAATGCCGTGCCATGCCGTGCCATGCCGTGCCATGCCGTGCCATGCCGTGCCATGCCGTGCCATGCCGGTGCAATGCCGGTGCCATGCCGTGCCATGCCGGTGCCATGCCGTGCCATGCCGGTGCCATGCCGTGCCATGCCGGTGCCATGCCGTGCCATGCCGGTGCCATGCCGTGCCATGCCGGTGCCATGCCGTGCCATGCCGGTGCCATGCCGTGCCATGCCGTGCCATGCCGTGCCATGCCGGTGCCATGCCGTGGCATGCCGGTGCCATGCCGTGCCATGCCGTGCCATGCCATTCCATGCCGTGCCATGCCATTCCATGCCATTCCATGCCATTCCATGCCATTCCATGCCATTCCATGCCATTCCATGCCATTCCATGCCATTCCATGCCATTCCATGCCATTCCATGCCATTCCATGTCATTCCATGCCATTCCATGCCATTCCATGCCATTCCATGCCATTCCATGCCATTCCGTGCCATTCCGTGCCATTCCATGCCATTCCGTGCCATTCCATGCCATTCCGTGCCATTCCGTGCCATTCCGTGCCATTCCATGCCATTCCATGCCATTCCATGCCATTCCATGCCATTCCATGCCATTCCATGCCATTCCATGCCATTCCATGCCATTCCATGCCATTCCATGCCATTCCATGCCATTCCATGCCATTCCATGTCATTCCATGCCATTCCATGCCATTCCATGCCATTCCATGCCATTCCATGCCATTCCGTGCCATTCCGTGCCATTCCGTGCCATTCCGTGCCATTCCGTGCCATTCCATGCCATTCCATGCCATTCCATGCCATTCCATGCCATTCCATGCCATTCCATGCCATTCCATGCCATTCCATGCCATTCCATGCCATTCCATGCCATTCCATGTCATTCCATGCCATTCCATGCCATTCCATGCCATTCCATGCCATTCCATGCCATTCCGTGCCATTCCGTGCCATTCCATGCCATTCCGTGCCATTCCATGCCATTCCGTGCCATTCCGTGCCATTCCGTGCCATTCCATGCCATTCCATGCCATTCCATGCCATTCCATGCCATTCCATGCCATTCCATGCCATTCCATGCCATTCCATGCCATTCCATGCCATTCCATGCCATTCCATGCCATTCCATGCCATTCCATGCCATTCCATGCCATTCCATGTCATTCCATGCCATTCCATGCCATTCCATGCCATTCCGTGCCATTCCATGCCATTCCGTGCCATTCCGTGCCATTCCGTGCCATTCCATGCCATTCCATGCCATTCCATGCCATTCCATGCCATTCCATGCCATTCCATGCCATTCCATGCCATTCCATGCCATTCCATGCCATTCCATGCCATTCCATGTCATTCCATGCCATTCCATGCCATTCCATGCCATTCCATGCCATTCCATGCCATTCCATGCCGGTGCCATGCCGTGCCATGCCGGTGCCATGCCGTGCCATGCCGGTGCCATGCCGTGCCATGCCGGTGCCATGCCGTGCCATGCCGGTGCCATGCCGTGCCATGCCGTGCCATGCCGGTGCCATGCCGTGCCATGCCGGTGCCATGCCGTGCCATGCCGGTGCCATGCCGTGCCATGCCGTGCCATGCCGGTGCCATGCCGTGCCATGCCGTGCCATGCCATTCCATGCCATTCCATGCCATTCCATGCCATTCCATGCCATTCCATGCCATTCCATGTCATTCCATGCCATTCCATGTCATTCCATGCCATTCCATGCCATTCCATGCCATTCCATGCCATTCCATGCCATTCCATGCCATTCCATGCCATTCCATGCCATTCCATGCCGGTGCCATGCCGTGCCATGCCGGTGCCATGCCGTGCCATGCCGGTGCCATGCCGTGCCATGCCGGTGCCATGCCGTGCCATGCCGGTGCCATGCCGTGCCATGCCGGTGCCATGCCGTGCCATGCCGGTGCCATGCCGTGCCATGCCGGTGCCATGCCGGTGCCATGCCGGTGCCATGCCGGTGCCATGCCGTGCCATGCCGGTGCCATGCCGTGCCATGCCGGTGCCATGCCGTGCCATGCCGGTGCCATGCCGTGCCATGCCGGTGCCATGCCGTGCCATGCCGGTGCCATGCCGTGCCATGCCGGTGCCATGCCGTGCCATGCCGGTGCCATGCCGTGCCATGCCGGTGCCATGCCGTGCCATGCCGGTGCCATGCCGTGCCATGCCGGTGCCATGCCGTGCCATGCCGTGCCATGCCGGTGCCATGCCGTGCCATGCCGGTGCCATGCCGTGCCATGCCGGTGCCATGCCGTGCCATGCCGTGCCATGCCGTGCCATGCCGGTGCCATGCCGTGCCATGCCGGTGCCATGCCGTGCCATGCCGGTGCCATGCCGTGCCATGCCGTGCCATGCCGGTGCCATGCCGTGCCATGCCATTCCATGCCATTCCATGCCATTCCATGCCATTCCATGCCATTCCATGCCATTCCATGCCATTCCATGCCATTCCATGCCATTCCATGCCGTGCCATGCCGTGCCATGCCGGTGCCATGCCGGTGCCATGCCGTGCCATGCCGGTGCCATGCCGTGCCATGCCGGTGCCATGCCGTGCCATGCCGGTGCCATGCCGTGCCATGCCGGTGCCATGCCGTGCCATGCCGGTGCCATGCCGTGCCATGCCGGTGCCATGCCGTGCCATGCCGGTGCCATGCCGTGCCATGCCGGTGCCATGCCGTGCCATGCCGGTGCCATGCCGTGCCATGCCGGTGCCATGCCGTGCCATGCCGGTGCCATGCCGTGCCATGCCGGTGCCATGCCGTGCCATGCCGGTGCCATGCCGTGCCATGCCGGTGCCATGCCGTGCCATGCCGGTGCCATGCCGTGCCATGCCGGTGCCATGCCGTGCCATGCCGGTGCCATGCCGTGCCATGCCGGTGCCATGCCGTGCCATGCCGGTGCCATGCCGTGCCATGCCGGTGCCATGCCGTGCCATGCCGGTGCCATGCCGTGCCATGCCGGTGCCATGCCGTGCCATGCCGGTGCCATGCCGTGCCATGCCGGTGCCATGCCGGTGCCATGCCGTGCCATGCCGGTGCCATGCCGTGCCATGCCGGTGCCATGCCGTGCCATGCCGGTGCCATGCCGTGCCATGCCGGTGCCATGCCGTGCCATGCCGGTGCCATGCCGTGCCATGCCGGTGCCATGCCGTGCCATGCCGGTGCCATGCCGTGCCATGCCGGTGCCATGCCGTGCCATGCCGGTGCCATGCCGTGCCATGCCGGTGCCATGCCGTGCCATGCCGGTGCCATGCCGTGCCATGCCGGTGCCATGCCGTGCCATGCCGGTGCCATGCCGTGCCATGCCGGTGCCATGCCGTGCCATGCCGGTGCCATGCCGTGCCATGCCGGTGCCATGCCGTGCCATGCCGGTGCCATGCCGTGCCATGCCGGTGCCATGCCGTGCCATGCCGGTGCCATGCCGTGCCATGCCGGTGCCATGCCGTGCCATGCCGGTGCCATGCCGGTGCCATGCCGTGCCATGCCGGTGCCATGCCGTGCCATGCCGGTGCCATGCCGTGCCATGCCGGTGCCATGCCGTGCCATGCCGGTGCCATGCCGGTGCCATGCCGTGCCATGCCGGTGCCATGCCGTGCCATGCCGGTGCCATGCCGGTGCCATGCCGTGCCATGCCGTGCCATGCCGGTGCCATGCCGTGCCATGCCGGTGCCATGCCGTGCCATGCCGGTGCCATGCCGGTGCCATGCCGTGCCATGCCGTGCCATGCCGGTGCCATTCCGTGCCATGCCGGTGCCATGCCGTGCCATGCCGTGCCATGCCGTGCCATGCCGTGCCATGCCATTCCATGCCATTCCATGCCATTCCATGCCATTCCATGCCATTCCATGCCATTCCATGTCATTCCATGCCATTCCATGTCATTCCATGCCATTCCATGCCATTCCATGCCATTCCATGCCATTCCATGCCATTCCATGCCATTCCATGCCATTCCATGCCATTCCATGCCATTCCATGCCATTCCATGCCATTCCATGCCATTTCATGCCATTCCATGCCATTCCATGCCATTCCATGCCATTCCATGCCATTCCATGCCATTCCATGCCATTCAATGCCATTCCATGCCGGTGCCATGCCGTGCCATGCCGGTGCCATGCCGTGCCATGCCGGTGCCATGCCGTGCCATGCCGGTGCCATGCCGTGCCATGCCGGTGCCATGCCGTGCCATGCCGGTGCCATGCCGGTGCCATGCCGTGCCATGCCGGTGCCATGCCGGTGCCATGCCGGTGCCATGCCGTGCCATGCCGGTGCCATGCCGTGCCATGCCGTGCCATGCCGGTGCCATGCCGTGCCATGCCGTGCCATGCCGGTGCCATGCCGTGCCATGCCGTGCCATGCCATTCCATGCCATTCCATGCCATTCCATGACATTCCATGTCATTCCATGCCATTCCATGCCATTCCATGCCATTCCATGCCATTCAATGCCATTCAATGCCATTCCATGCCGGTGCCATGCCGTGCCATGCCGGTGCCATGCCGTGCCATGCCGGTGCCATGCCGTGCCATGCCGGTGCCATGCCGTGCCATGCCGGTGCCATGCCGTGCCATGCCGGTGCCATGCCGTGCCATGCCGGTGCCATGCCGTGCCATGCCGGTGCCATGCCGGTGCCATGCCGTGCCATGCCGGTGCCATGCCGTGCCATGCCGGTGCCATGCCGTGCCATGCCGGTGCCATGCCGTGCCATGCCGGTGCCATGCCGTGCCCTGCCGGTGCCATGCCGTGCCATGCCGGTGCCATGCCGTGCCATGCCGGTGCCATGCCGTGCCATGCCGGTGCCATGCCGTGCCATGCCGGTGCCATGCCGTGCCATGCCGGTGCCATGCCGTGCCATGCCGGTGCCATGCCGTGCCATGCCGGTGCCATGCCGTGCCATGCCGGTGCCATGCCGTGCCATGCCGGTGCCATGCCGTGCCATGCCGGTGCCATGCCGTGCCATGCCGGTGCCATGCCGTGCCATGCCGTGCCATGCCGTGCCATGCCGTGCCATGCCGGTGCCATGCCGTGCCATGCCGGTGCCATGCCGTGCCATGCCGGTGCCATGCCGTGCCATGCCGTGCCATGCCGTGCCATGCCGGTGCCATGCCGTGCCATGCCGGTGCCATGCCGTGCCATGCCGGTGCCATGCCGTGCCATGCCGGTGCCATGCCGTGCCATGCCGGTGCCATGCCGTGCCATGCCGGTGCCATGCCGTGCCATGCCGTGCCATGCCGTGCCATGCCGTGCCATGCCGTGCCATGCCGGTGCCATGCCGTGCCATGCCGGTGCCATGCCGTGCCATGCCGGTGCCATGCCGTGCCATGCCGTGCCATGCCGGTGCCATGCCGTGCCATGCCGGTGCCATGCCGTGCCATGCCGGTGCCATGCCGTGCCATGCCGGTGCCATGCCGTGCCATGCCGGTGCCATGCCGTGCCATGCCGGTGCCATGCCGTGCCATGCCGGTGCCATGCCGTGCCATGCCGGTGCCATGCCGTGCCATGCCGGTGCCATGCCATTCCATGCCATTCCATGCCATTCCATGCCATTCCATGCCATTCCATGCCATTCCATGCCATTCCATGCCATTCAATGCCATTCCATGCCGTGCCATGCCGTGCCATGCCGTGCCATGCCGGTGCCATGCCGGTGCCATGCCGTGCCATGCCGGTGCCATGCCGTGCCATGCCGGTGCCATGCCGTGCCATGCCGGTGCCATGCCGTGCCATGCCGGTGCCATGCCGTGCCATGCCGGTGCCATGCCGTGCCATGCCGGTGCCATGCCGTGCCATGCCGTGCCATGCCGGTGCCATGCCGTGCCATGCCGGTGCCATGCCGTGCCATGCCGTGCCATGCCATTCCATGCCATTCCATGCCAGTCCATGCCAGTCCATGCCAGTCCATGCCATTCCATGCCATTCCATGCCACTCAATGCGGTGCCATGCCGTGTCATGCCGTGCCATTCCGTGCCATTGAATGCCATTCCATGCCATTCCATGCCATTCCATGCCATTCCATGCCATTCCATGCCATTCCATGCCATTCCATGCCATTCCATGCCATTCCATGCCATTCCATGCCATTCCATGCCATTCCATGCCATTCCATGCCATTCCATGCCATTCCATGCCATTCCATGCCATTCCATGCCATTCCATGCCATTCCATGCCATTCCATGCCATTCCATGCCGTGCCATGCCGTGCCATGCCGGTGCCATGCCGGTGCCATGCAGGTGCCATGCCGTGCCATGCCGGTGCCATGCCGTGCCATGCCATTCCATGCCATTCCATGTCATTCCATGCCATTCCATGCCATTCCATGCCATTCCATGCCATTCCATGCCATTCCATGCCATTCCATGCCATTCCATGCCATTCCATGCCATTCCATGCCATTCCATGCCATTCCATGCCATTCCATGCCATTCAATGCCATTCCATGCCGGTGCCATGCCGTGCCATGCCGGTGCCATGCCGTGCCATGCCGGTGCCATGCCGTGCCATGCCGGTGCCATGCCGTGCCATGCCGGTGCCATGCCGTGCCATGCCGGTGCCATGCCGTGCCATGCCGGTGCCATGCCGTGCCATGCCGGTGCCATGCCGTGCCATGCCGGTGCCATGCCGTGCCATGCCGGTGCCATGCCGTGCCATGCCGGTGCCATGCCGTGCCATGCCGGTGCCATGCCGTGCCATGCCGGTGACATGCCGTGCCATGCCGTGCCATGCCGGTGCCATGCCGTGCCATGCCGGTGCCATGCCGGTGCCATGCCGTGCCATGCCGTGCCATGCCGGTGCCATGCCGTGCCATGCCGGTGCCATGCCGTGCCATGCCGGTGCCATGCCGTGCCATGCCGTGCCATGCCGGTTCCATGCCATTCAATGCCGGTGCCATGCCGTGCCATGCGGTGCCATGCCATTCCATGCCATTCCATGCCATTCCATGCCATTCCATGCCATTCCATGCCATTCCATGCCATTCCATGCCATTCCATGCCATTCCATGCCATTCCATGCCATTCCATGCCATTCCATGCCATTCCATGCCATTCCATGCCATTCCATGCCATTCCATGCCATTCCATGCCATTCCATGCCATTCCATGCCATTCCATGCCATTCCATGCCATTCCATGCCATTCCATGCCATTCCATGCCATTCCATGCCATTCAATGCCATTCCATGCCATTCCATGCCATTCCATGCCATTCCATGCCATTCCATGCCATTCCATGCCATTCCATGCCATTCCATGCCATTCCATGCCATTCCATGCCATTCCATGCCATTCCATGCCATTCCATGTCATTCCATGCCATTCCATGCCATTCCATGCCATTCCATGCCATTCCATGCCATTCCATGCCATTCCATGCCATTCCATGCCATTCCATGCCATTCCATGCCGTGCCATGCCGTGCCATGCCGGTGCCATGCCGGTGCCATGCAGGTGCCATGCCGTGCCATGCCGGTGCCATGCCATTCCATGTCATTCCATGCCATTCCATGCCATTCCATGCCATTCCATGCCATTCCATGCCATTCCATGCCATTCCATGCCATTCCATGCCATTCCATGCCATTCCATGCCATTCAATGCCATTCCATGCCGGTGCCATGCCGTGCCATGCCGGTGCCATGCCGTGCCATGCCGGTGCCATGCCGTGCCATGCCGGTGCCATGCCGTGCCATGCCGGTGCCATGCCGTGCCATGCCGGTGCCATGCCGTGCCATGCCGGTGCCATGCCGTGCCATGCCGGTGCCATGCCGTGCCATGCCGGTGACATGCCGTGCCATGCCGTGCCATGCCGGTGCCATGCCGTGCCATGCCGGTGCCATGCCGGTGCCATGCCGTGCCATGCCGTGCCATGCCGGTGCCATGCCGTGCCATGCCGGTGCCATGCCGTGCCATGCCGGTGCCATGCCGTGCCATGCCGTGCCATGCCGGTTCCATGCCATTCAATGCCGGTGCCATGCCGTGCCATGCGGTGCCATGCCATTCCATGCCATTCCATGCCATTCCATGCCATTCCATGCCATTCCATGCCATTCCATGCCATTCCATGCCATTCCATGCCATTCCATGCCATTCCATGCCATTCAATGCCATTCCATGCCATTCCATGCCATTCCATGCCATTCCATGCCATTCCATGCCATTCCATGCCATTCCATGCCATTCCATGCCATTCCATGCCATTCCATGCCATTCCATGCCATTCCATGCCATTCCATGCCATTCCATGCCATTCCATGCCATTCCATGCCATTCCATGCCATTCCATGCCATTCCATGCCATTCAATGCCATTCCATGCCGGTGCCATGCCGTGCCATGCCGGTGCCATGCCGTGCCATGCCGGTGCCATGCCGTGCCATGCCGGTGCCATGCCGTGCCATGCCGGTGCCATGCCGTGCCATGCCGGTGCCATGCCGTGCCATGCCGGTGCCATGCCGTGCCATGCCGGTGCCATGCCGTGCCATGCCGGTGCCATGCCGTGCCATGCCGGTGCCATGCCGTGCCATGCCGGTGCCATGCCGTGCCATGCCGGTGACATGCCGTGCCATGCCGTGCCATGCCGGTGCCATGCCGTGCCATGCCGGTGCCATGCCGGTGCCATGCCGTGCCATGCCGTGCCATGCCGGTGCCATGCCGTGCCATGCCGGTGCCATGCCGTGCCATGCCGGTGCCATGCCGTGCCATGCCGTGCCATGCCGGTTCCATGCCATTCAATGCCGGTGCCATGCCGTGCCATGCGGTGCCATGCCATTCCATGCCATTCCATGCCATTCCATGCCATTCCATGCCATTCCATGCCATTCCATGCCATTCCATGCCATTCCATGCCATTCCATGCCATTCCATGCCATTCCATGCCATTCCATGCCATTCCATGCCATTCCATGCCATTCCATGCCATTCCATGCCATTCCATGCCATTCAATGCCATTCCATGCCATTCCATGCCATTCCATGCCATTCCATGCCATTCCATGCCATTCCATGCCATTCCATGCCATTCCATGCCATTCCATGCCATTCCATGCCATTCCATGCCATTCCATGCCATTCCATGCCATTCCATGCCATTCCATGCCATTCCATGCCATTCCATGCCATTCCATGCCATTCCATGCCATTCCATGCCATTCCATGCCATTCCATGCCATTCCATGCCGTGCCATGCCGTGCCATGCCGGTGCCATGCCGGTGCCATGCAGGTGCCATGCCGTGCCATGCCGGTGCCATGCCGTGCCATGCCATTCCATGCCATTCCATGTCATTCCATGCCATTCCATGTCATTCCATGCCATTCCATGCCATTCCATGCCATTCCATGCCATTCCATGCCATTCCATGCCATTCCATGCCATTCCATGCCATTCCATGCCATTCCATGCCATTCCATGCCATTCAATGCCATTCCATGCCGGTGCCATGCCGTGCCATGCCGGTGCCATGCCGTGCCATGCCGGTGCCATGCCGTGCCATGCCGGTGCCATGCCGTGCCATGCCGGTGCCATGCCGTGCCATGCCGGTGCCATGCCGTGCCATGCCGGTGCCATGCCGTGCCATGCCGGTGCCATGCCGTGCCATGCCGGTGCCATGCCGTGCCATGCCGGTGCCATGCCGTGCCATGCCGGTGACATGCCGTGCCATGCCGTGCCATGCCGGTGCCATGCCGTGCCATGCCGGTGCCATGCCGGTGCCATGCCGTGCCATGCCGTGCCATGCCGGTGCCATGCCGTGCCATGCCGGTGCCATGCCGTGCCATGCCGGTGCCATGCCGTGCCATGCCGTGCCATGCCGGTTCCATGCCATTCAATGCCGGTGCCATGCCGTGCCATGCGGTGCCATGCCATTCCATGCCATTCCATGCCATTCCATGCCATTCCATGCCATTCCATGCCATTCCATGCCATTCCATGCCATTCCATGCCATTCCATGCCATTCCATGCCATTCCATGCCATTCCATGCCATTCCATGCCATTCCATGCCATTCCATGCCATTCCATGCCATTCCATGCCATTCCATGCCATTCCATGCCATTCCATGCCATTCCATGCCATTCCATGCCATTCCATGCCATTCCATGCCATTCCATGCCATTCCATGCCATTCCATGCCATTCCATGCCATTCCATGCCATTCCATGCCATTCCATGCCATTCCATGTCATTCCATGCCATTCCATGCCATTCCATGCCATTCCATGCCATTCCATGCCATTCCATGCCATTCCATGCCATTCCCTGCCATTCCATGCCGTGCCATGCCGGTGCCATGCCGTGCCATGCCGGTGCCATGCCGTGCCATGCCGGTGCCATGCCGTGCCATGCCGGTGCCATGCCGTGCCATGCCGGTGCCATGCCGTGCCATGCCGGTGCCATGCCGTGCCATGCCGGTGCCATGCCGTGCCATGCCGGTGCCATGCCGTGCCATGCCGGTGCCATGCCGTGCCATGCCGGTGCCATGCCGTGCCATGCCGGTGCCATGCCGTGCCATGCCGGTGCCATGCCGTGCCATGCCGGTGCCATGCCGTGCCATGCCGGTGCCATGCCGTGCCATGCCGGTGACATGCCGTGCCATGCCGTGCCATGCCGGTGCCATGCCGTGCCATGCCGGTGCCATGCCGGTGCCATGCCGTGCCATGCCGTGCCATGCCGGTGCCATGCCGTGCCATGCCGGTGCCATGCCGTGCCATGCCGGTGCCATGCCGTGCCATGCCGTGCCATGCCGGTTCCATGCCATTCAATGCCGGTGCCATGCCGTGCCATGCGGTGCCATGCCATTCCATGCCATTCCATGCCATTCCATGCCATTCCATGCCATTCCATGCCATTCCATGCCATTTCATGCCATTCCATGCCATTCCATGCCATTCCATGCCATTCCATGCCATTCCATGCCATTCCATGCCATTCCATGCCATTCCATGCCATTCCATGCCATTCCATGCCATTCCATGCCATTCCATGCCATTCCATGCCATTCCATGCCATTCCATGCCATTCCATGCCATTCCATGCCATTCCATGCCATTCCATGCCATTCCATGCCATTCCATGCCATTCCATGCCGTGCCATGCCGTGCCATGCCGTGCCATGCCGGTGCCATGCCGGTGCCATGCCGGTGCCATGCCGGTGCCATGCCGGTGCCATGCCGGTGCCATGCCGGTGCCATGCCGGTGCCATGCCGTGCCATGCCGGTGCCATGCCGTGCCATGCCGGTGCCATGCCGTGCCATGCCGGTGCCATGCCGTGCCATGCCGGTGCCATGCCGGTGCCATGCCGTGCCATGCCGGTGCCATGCCGTGCCATGACGGTGCCATGCCGTGCCATGCCGTGCCATGCCATTCCATGCCATTCCATGCCATTCCATGCCATTCAATGCCGTGCCATGCCGTGCCATGCCGTGCCATGCCGGTGCCATGCCGTGCCATGCCGGTGCCATGCCGTGCCATGCCGGTGCCATGCCGTGCCATGCCGTGCCATGCCGTGCCATGCCGTGCCATGCCGTGCCATGCCGTGCCATGCCGTGCCATGCCGTGCCATGCCGTGCCATGCCGTGCCATGCCGTGCCATGCGGTGCCATGCCATTCCATGCCATTCCATGCCATTCCATGCCATTCCATGCCATTCCATGTCATTCCATGTCATTCCATGCCATTCCATGTCATTCCATGCCATTCCATGTCATTCCATGCCATTCCATGCCATTCCATGCCATTCCATGCCATTCCATGCCATTCCATGCCATTCCATGCCATTCCATGCCATTCCATGCCATTCCATGCCATTCCATGCCATTCCATGCCATTCCATGCCATTTCATGCCATTCCATGCCATTCCATGCCATTCCATGCCATTCCATGCCATTCCATGCCATTCCATGCCATTCAATGCCATTCCATGCCGGTGCCATGCCGTGCCATGCCGGTGCCATGCCGTGCCATGCCGGTGCCATGCCGTGCCATGCCGGTGCCATGCCGTGCCATGCCGGTGCCATGCCGTGCCATGCCGGTGCCATGCCGGTGCCATGCCGTGCCATGCCGGTGCCATGCCGGTGCCATGCCGGTGCCATGCCGGTGCCATGCCGGTGCCATGCCGGTGCCATGCCGTGCCATGCCGGTGCCATGCCGTGCCATGCCGGTGCCATGCCGTGCCATGCCGGTGCCATGCCGTGCCATGCCGGTGCCATGCCGGTGCCATGCCGTGCCATGCCGGTGCCATGCCGTGCCATGACGGTGCCATGCCGTGCCATGCCGTGCCATGCCATTCCATGCCATTCCATGCCATTCCATGCCATTCAATGCCGTGCCATGCCGTGCCATGCCGTGCCATGCCGGTGCCATGCCGTGCCATGCCGGTGCCATGCCGTGCCATGCCGGTGCCATGCCGTGCCATGCCGTGCCATGCCGTGCCATGCCGTGCCATGCCGTGCCATGCCGTGCCATGCCGTGCCATGCCGTGCCATGCCGTGCCATGCCGTGCCATGCCGTGCCATGCGGTGCCATGCCATTCCATGCCATTCCATGCCATTCCATGCCATTCCATGCCATTCCATGTCATTCCATGCCATTCCATGCCATTCCATGCCATTCCATGCCATTCCATGCCATTCCATGCCATTCCATGCCATTCCATGCCATTCCATGCCATTCCATGCCATTCCATGCCATTCCATGCCATTCCATGCCATTCCATGCCATTCCATGCCATTCCATGCCATTCCATGCCATTCCATGCCATTCCATGCCATTCCATGCCATTCCATGCCATTCCATGCCATTCCATGCCATTCCATGCCATTCCATGCCATTCCATGCCATTCCATGCCATTCCATGCCATTCCATGCCGTGCCATGCCGTGCCATGCCGGTGCCATGCCGGTGCCATGCAGGTGCCATGCCGTGCCATGCCGGTGCCATGCCGTGCCATGCCATTCCATGCCATTCCATGTCATTCCATGCCATTCCATGCCATTCCATGCCATTCCATGCCATTCCATGCCATTCCATGCCATTCCATGCCATTCCATGCCATTCCATGCCATTCCATGCCATTCCATGCCATTCCATGCCATTCCATGCCATTCAATGCCATTCCATGCCGGTGCCATGCCGTGCCATGCCGGTGCCATGCCGTGCCATGCCGGTGCCATGCCGTGCCATGCCGGTGCCATGCCGTGCCATGCCGGTGCCATGCCGTGCCATGCCGGTGCCATGCCGTGCCATGCCGGTGCCATGCCGTGCCATGCCGGTGCCATGCCGTGCCATGCCGGTGCCATGCCGTGCCATGCCGGTGCCATGCCGTGCCATGCCGGTGCCATGCCGTGCCATGCCGGTGCCATGCCGTGCCATGCCGGTGACATGCCGTGCCATGCCGTGCCATGCCGGTGCCATGCCGTGCCATGCCGGTGCCATGCCGGTGCCATGCCGTGCCATGCCGTGCCATGCCGGTGCCATGCCGTGCCATGCCGGTGCCATGCCGTGCCATGCCGGTGCCATGCCGTGCCATGCCGTGCCATGCCGGTTCCATGCCATTCAATGCCGGTGCCATGCCGTGCCATGCGGTGCCATGCCATTCCATGCCATTCCATGCCATTCCATGCCATTCCATGCCATTCCATGCCATTCCATGCCATTCCATGCCATTCCATGCCATTCCATGCCATTCCATGCCATTCCATGCCATTCCATGCCATTCCATGCCATTCCATGCCATTCCATGCCATTCCATGCCATTCCATGCCATTCCATGCCATTCCATGCCATTCCATGCCATTCCATGCCATTCAATGCCATTCCATGCCATTCCATGCCATTCCATGCCATTCCATGCCATTCCATGCCATTCCATGCCATTCCATGCCATTCCATGCCATTCCATGCCATTCCATGCCATTCCATGCCATTCCATGCCATTCCATGCCATTCCATGCCATTCCATGCCATTCCATGCCATTCCATGCCATTCCATGCCATTCCATGCCATTCCATGCCATTCCATGCCATTCCATGCCATTCCATGCCATTCCATGCCGTGCCATGCCGTGCCATGCCGGTGCCATGCCGGTGCCATGCAGGTGCCATGCCGTGCCATGCCGGTGCCATGCCGTGCCATGCCATTCCATGCCATTCCATGTCATTCCATGCCATTCCATGTCATTCCATGCCATTCCATGCCATTCCATGCCATTCCATGCCATTCCATGCCATTCCATGCCATTCCATGCCATTCCATGCCATTCCATGCCATTCCATGCCATTCCATGCCATTCAATGCCATTCCATGCCGGTGCCATGCCGTGCCATGCCGGTGCCATGCCGTGCCATGCCGGTGCCATGCCGTGCCATGCCGGTGCCATGCCGTGCCATGCCGGTGCCATGCCGTGCCATGCCGGTGCCATGCCGTGCCATGCCGGTGCCATGCCGTGCCATGCCGGTGCCATGCCGTGCCATGCCGGTGACATGCCGTGCCATGCCGTGCCATGCCGGTGCCATGCCGTGCCATGCCGGTGCCATGCCGGTGCCATGCCGTGCCATGCCGTGCCATGCCGGTGCCATGCCGTGCCATGCCGGTGCCATGCCGTGCCATGCCGGTGCCATGCCGTGCCATGCCGTGCCATGCCGGTTCCATGCCATTCAATGCCGGTGCCATGCCGTGCCATGCGGTGCCATGCCATTCCATGCCATTCCATGCCATTCCATGCCATTCCATGCCATTCCATGCCATTCCATGCCATTCCATGCCATTCCATGCCATTCCATGCCATTCCATGCCATTCCATGCCATTCCATGCCATTCCATGCCATTCCATGCCATTCAATGCCATTCCATGCCATTCCATGCCATTCCATGCCATTCCATGCCATTCCATGCCATTCCATGCCATTCCATGCCATTCCATGCCATTCCATGCCATTCCATGCCATTCCATGCCATTCCATGCCATTCCATGCCATTCCATGCCATTCCATGCCATTCCATGCCATTCCATGCCATTCCATGCCATTCCATGCCATTCCATGCCATTCAATGCCATTCCATGCCGGTGCCATGCCGTGCCATGCCGGTGCCATGCCGTGCCATGCCGGTGCCATGCCGTGCCATGCCGGTGCCATGCCGTGCCATGCCGGTGCCATGCCGTGCCATGCCGGTGCCATGCCGTGCCATGCCGGTGCCATGCCGTGCCATGCCGGTGCCATGCCGTGCCATGCCGGTGCCATGCCGTGCCATGCCGGTGCCATGCCGTGCCATGCCGGTGCCATGCCGTGCCATGCCGGTGACATGCCGTGCCATGCCGTGCCATGCCGGTGCCATGCCGTGCCATGCCGGTGCCATGCCGGTGCCATGCCGTGCCATGCCGTGCCATGCCGGTGCCATGCCGTGCCATGCCGGTGCCATGCCGTGCCATGCCGGTGCCATGCCGTGCCATGCCGTGCCATGCCGGTTCCATGCCATTCAATGCCGGTGCCATGCCGTGCCATGCGGTGCCATGCCATTCCATGCCATTCCATGCCATTCCATGCCATTCCATGCCATTCCATGCCATTCCATGCCATTCCATGCCATTCCATGCCATTCCATGCCATTCCATGCCATTCCATGCCATTCCATGCCATTCCATGCCATTCCATGCCATTCCATGCCATTCCATGCCATTCCATGCCATTCAATGCCATTCCATGCCATTCCATGCCATTCCATGCCATTCCATGCCATTCCATGCCATTCCATGCCATTCCATGCCATTCCATGCCATTCCATGCCATTCCATGCCATTCCATGCCATTCCATGCCATTCCATGCCATTCCATGCCATTCCATGCCATTCCATGCCATTCCATGCCATTCCATGCCATTCCATGCCATTCCATGCCATTCCATGCCATTCCATGCCATTCCATGCCATTCCATGCCATTCCATGCCATTCCATGCCATTCCATGCCATTCCATGCCATTCCATGCCATTCCATGCCATTCCATGCCATTCCATGCCGTGCCATGCCGTGCCATGCCGGTGCCATGCCGGTGCCATGCAGGTGCCATGCCGTGCCATGCCGGTGCCATGCCGTGCCATGCCATTCCATGCCATTCCATGTCATTCCATGCCATTCCATGTCATTCCATGCCATTCCATGCCATTCCATGCCATTCCATGCCATTCCATGCCATTCCATGCCATTCCATGCCATTCCATGCCATTCCATGCCATTCCATGCCATTCCATGCCATTCAATGCCATTCCATGCCGGTGCCATGCCGTGCCATGCCGGTGCCATGCCGTGCCATGCCGGTGCCATGCCGTGCCATGCCGGTGCCATGCCGTGCCATGCCGGTGCCATGCCGTGCCATGCCGGTGCCATGCCGTGCCATGCCGGTGCCATGCCGTGCCATGCCGGTGCCATGCCGTGCCATGCCGGTGCCATGCCGTGCCATGCCGGTGCCATGCCGTGCCATGCCGGTGACATGCCGTGCCATGCCGTGCCATGCCGGTGCCATGCCGTGCCATGCCGGTGCCATGCCGGTGCCATGCCGTGCCATGCCGTGCCATGCCGGTGCCATGCCGTGCCATGCCGGTGCCATGCCGTGCCATGCCGGTGCCATGCCGTGCCATGCCGTGCCATGCCGGTTCCATGCCATTCAATGCCGGTGCCATGCCGTGCCATGCGGTGCCATGCCATTCCATGCCATTCCATGCCATTCCATGCCATTCCATGCCATTCCATGCCATTCCATGCCATTCCATGCCATTCCATGCCATTCCATGCCATTCCATGCCATTCCATGCCATTCCATGCCATTCCATGCCATTCCATGCCATTCAATGCCATTCCATGCCATTCCATGCCATTCCATGCCATTCCATGCCATTCCATGCCATTCCATGCCATTCCATGCCATTCCATGCCATTCCATGCCATTCCATGCCATTCCATGCCATTCCATGCCATTCCATGCCATTCCATGCCATTCCATGCCATTCCATGCCATTCCATGCCATTCCATGCCATTCCATGCCATTCCATGCCATTCCATGTCATTCCATGCCATTCCATGCCATTCCATGCCATTCCATGCCATTCCATGCCATTCCATGCCATTCCATGCCATTCCCTGCCATTCCATGCCGTGCCATGCCGGTGCCATGCCGTGCCATGCCGGTTCCATGCCGTGCCATGCCGGTGCCATGCCGTGCCATGCCGGTGCCATGCCGTGCCATGCCGGTGCCATGCCGTGCCATGCCGGTGCCATGCCGTGCCATGCCGGTGCCATGCCGTGCCATGCCGGTGCCATGCCGTGCCATGCCGGTGCCATGCCGTGCCATGCCGTGCCATGCCGTGCCATGCCGTGCCATGCCGTGCCATGCCGTGCCATGCCGTGCCATGCCGTGCCATGCCGTGCCATGCCGTGCCATGCGGTGCCATGCCATTCCATGCCATTCCATGCCATTCCATGCCATTCCATGCCATTCCATGTCATTCCATGTCATTCCATGCCATTCCATGTCATTCCATGCCATTCCATGTCATTCCATGCCATTCCATGTCATTCCATGCCATTCCATGCCATTCCATGCCATTCCATGCCATTCCATGCCATTCCATGCCATTCCATGCCATTCCATGCCATTCCATGCCATTCCATGCCATTCCATGCCATTCCATGCCATTCCATGCCATTCCATGCCATTCCATGCCATTCCATGCCATTCCATGCCATTCCATGCCATTCCATGCCATTCCATGCCATTCCATGCCATTCCATGCCATTCCATGCCATTCAATGCCGTGCCATGCCGTGCCATGCCGTGCCATGCCGTGCCATGCCGTGCCATGCCGTGCCATGCCGTGCCATGCCGTGCCATGCTGGTGCCATGCCGGTGCCATGCCGTGCCATGCCGGTGCCATGCCGTGCCATGCCGGTGCCATGCCGTGCCATGCCGGTGCCATGCCGTGCCATGCCGGTGCCATGCCGTGCCATGCCGGTGCCATGCCGTGCCATGCCGGTGCCATGCCGTGCCATGCCGGTGCCATGCCGTGCCATGCCGGTGCCATGCCGTGCCATGCCGGTGCCATGCCGTGCCATGCCGGTGCCATGCCGTGCCATGCCGGTGCCATGCCGTGCCATGCCGGTGCCATGCCGTGCCATGCCGGTGCCATGCCGTGCCATGCCGGTGCCATGCCGTGCCATGCCGGTGCCATGCCGGTGCCATGCCGTGCCATGCCGTGCCATGCCGTGCCATGCCGTGCCATGCCGTGCCATGCCGTGCCATGCCGTGCCATGCCGTGCCATGCCGTGCCATGCGGTGCCATGCCATTCCATGCCATTCCATGTCATTCCATGTCATTCCATGCCATTCCATGCCATTCCATGTCATTCCATGTCATTCCATGCCATTCCATGCCATTCCATGCCATTCCATGCCATTCCATGCCGTGCCATGCCGTGCCATGCCGTGCCATGCCGGTGCCATGCCGGTGCCATGCCGGTGCCATGCCGTGCCATGCCGGTGCCATGCCGTGCCATGCCGGTGCCATGCCGGTGCCATGCCGTGCCATGCCGGTGCCCATGCCGTGCCATGCCGGTGCCATGCCGTGCCATGCCGGTGCCATGCCGTGCCATGCCGGTGCCATGCCGTGCCATGCCGGTGCCATGCCGTGCCATGCCGGTGCCATGCCGTGCCATGCCGGTGCCATGCCGTGCCATGCCGGTGCCATGCCGTGCCATGCCGGTGCCATGCCGTGCCATGCCGGTGCCATGCCGGTGCCATGCCGGTGCCATGCCGTGCCATGCCGGTGCCATGCCGTGCCATGCCGGTGCCATGCCGTGCCATGCCGGTGCCATGCCGTGCCATGCCGTGCCATGCCGTACCATGCCGTGCCATGCCGTGCCATGCGGTGCCATGCCATTCCATGCCATTCCATGTCATTCCATGTCATTCCATGCCATTCCATGCCATTCCATGCCATTCCATGCCATTCCATGCCATTCCATGCCATTCCATGCCGTGCCATGCCGGTGCCATGCCGTGCCATGCCGGTGCCATGCCGTGCCATGCCGGTGCCATGCCGTGCCATGCCGGTGCCATGCCGTGCCATGCCGGTGCCATGCCGTGCCATGCCGGTGCCATGCCGTGCCATGCCGGTGCCATGCCGTGCCATGCCGGTGCCATGCCGTGCCATGCCGGTGCCATGCCGTGCCATGCCGGTGCCATGCCGTGCCATGCCGTGCCATGCCGTGCCATGCCGTGCCATGCCGGTGCAATGCCGTGCCATGCCGGTGCCATGCCGTGCCATGCCGGTGCCATGCCGTGCCATGCCGTGCCATGCCGGTGCCATGCCGTGCCATGCCGGTGCCATGCCGTGCCATGCCGGTGCCATGCCGTGCCATGCCGGTGCCATGCCGTGCCATGCCGGTGCCATGCCGTGCCATGCCGGTGCCATGCCATTCCATGCCATTCCATGCCATTCCATGCCATTCCATGCCATTCCATGCCATTCCATGCCATTCAATGCCATTCCATGCCGTGCCATGCCGTGCCATGCCGTGCCATGCCGTGCCATGCCGGTGCCATGCCGGTGCCATGCCGTGCCATGCCGGTGCCATGCCGTGCCATGCCGGTGCCATGCCGTGCCATGCCGGTGCCATGCCGTGCCATGCCGGTGCCATGCCGTGCCATGCCGGTGCCATGCCGTGCCATGCCGGTGCCATGCCGTGCCATGCCGGTGCCATGCCGTGCCATGCCGTGCCATGCCGGTGCCATGCCGTGCCATGCCGGTGCCATGCCGTGCCATGCCGTGCCATGCCGTGCCATGCCAGTCCATGCCAGTCCATGCCAGTCCATGCCATTCCATGCCATTCCATGCCATTCCATGCCACTCAATGCGGTGCCATGCCGTGCCATGCCGGTGCCATGCCGTGCCATGCCGTGCCATGCCATTCCATGCCATTCCATGCCAGTCCATGCCAGTCCATGCCAGTCCATGCCATTCCATGCCATTCCATGCCACTCAATGCGGTGCCATGCCGTGCCATGCCGTGCCATTCCGTGCCATTGAATGCCATTCCATGCCATTCAATGCCGTGCCATGCCGTGCCATGCCGTGCCATGCCGGTGCCATGCCGTGCCATGCCGGTGCCATGCCGTGCCATGCCGGTGCCATGCCGTGCCATGCCGGTGCCATGCCGTGCCATGCCTGTGCCATGCCGTGCCATGCCGGTGCCATGCCGTGCCATGCCGGTGCCATGCCGTGCCATGCCGTGCCATGCCGGTGCCATGCCGTGCCATGCCGGTGCCATGCCGTGCCATGCCTGTGCCATGCCGTGCCATGCCGGTGCCATGCCGTGCCATGCCGGTGCCATGCCGTGCCATGCCGTGCCATGCCGGTGCCATGCCGTGCCATGCCGGTGCCATGCCGTGCCATGCCGGTGCCATGCCGTGCCATGCCGGTGCCATGCCGTGCCATGCCTGTGCCATGCCGTGCCATGCCGGTGCCATGCCGTGCCATGCCGGTGCCATGCCGTGCCATGCCGGTGCCATGCCGTGCCATGCCGGTGCCATGCCGTGCCATGCCGGTGCCATGCCGTGCCATGCCGGTGCCATGCCGTGCCATGCCGTGCCATGCCGTGCCATGCCGGTGCCATGCCGTGCCATGCCGGTGCCATGCCGTGCCATGCCGTGCCATGCCGGTGCCATGCCGTGCCATGCCGGTGCCATGCCGTGCCATGCCGGTGCCATGCCGTGCCATGCCGGTGCCATGCCGTGCCATGCCGTGCCATGCCGTGCCATGCCGTGCCATGCCATTCCATGCCATTCCATGTCATTCCATGCCATTCCATGTCATTCCATGCCATTCCATGCCATTCCATGCCATTCCATGCCATTCCATGCCATTCCATGCCATTCCATGCCATTCCATGCCATTCCATGCCATTCAATGCCATTCCATGCCGGTGCCATGCCGTGCCATGCCGGTGCCATGCCGTGCCATGCCGGTGCCATGCCGTGCCATGCCGGTGCCATGCCGTGCCATGCCGGTGCCATGCCGTGCCATGCCGGTGCCATGCCGTGCCATGCCGGTGCCATGCCGTGCCATGCCGGTGCCATGCCGTGCCATGCCGGTGCCATGCCGTGCCATGCCGGTGCCATGCCGTGCCATGCCGGTGCCATGCCGTGCCATGCCGGTGACATGCCGTGCCATGCCGTGCCATGCCGGTGCCATGCCGTGCCATGCCGGTGCCATGCCGGTGCCATGCCGTGCCATGCCGGTGCCATGCCGTGCCATGCCGGTGCCATGCCGTGCCATGCCGGTGCCATGCCGTGCCATGCCGGTGCCATGCCGTGCCATGCCGTGCCATGCCGGTTCCATGCCATTCAATGCCGGTGCCATGCCGTGCCATGCGGTGCCATGCCATTCCATGCCATTCCATGCCATTCCATGCCATTCCATGCCATTCCATGCCATTCCATGCCATTCCATGCCATTTCATGCCATTCCATGCCATTCCATGCCATTCCATGCCATTCCATGCCATTCCATGCCATTCCATGCCATTCCATGCCATTCCATGCCATTCCATGCCATTCCATGCCATTCCATGCCATTCCATGCCATTCCATGCCATTCCATGCCATTCCATGCCATTCCATGCCATTCCATGCCATTCCATGCCATTCCATGCCGTGCCCATGCCATTCCATGCCATTCCATGCCATTCCATGCCATTCCATGCCGTGCCATGCCGTGCCATGCCGGTGCCATGCCGGTGCCATGCCGGTGCCATGCCGGTGCCATGCCGGTGCCATGCCGTGCCATGCCGGTGCCATGCCGTGCCATGCCGGTGCCATGCCGTGCCATGCCGGTGCCATGCCGGTGCCATGCCGTGCCATGCCGGTGCCATGCCGGTGCCATGCCGTGCCATGACGGTGCCATGCCGTGCCATGCCGTGCCATGCCATTCCATGCCATTCCATGCCATTCCATGCCATTCCATGCCATTCCATGCCATTCAATGCCGTGCCATGCCGTGCCATGCCGTGCCATGCCGTGCCATGCCGGTGCCATGCCGTGCCATGCCGGTGCCATGCCGTGCCATGCCGTGCCATGCCGTGCCATGCCGTGCCATGCCGTGCCATGCCGTGCCATGCCGTGCCATGCCGTGCCATGCCGTGCCATGCCGTGCCATGCCGTGCCATGCCGTGCCATGCCGTGCCATGCGGTGCCATGCCATTCCATGCCATTCCATGCCATTCCATGCCATTCCATGTCATTCCATGTCATTCCATGCCATTCCATGTCATTCCATGCCATTCCATGCCATTCCATGCCATTCCATGCCATTCCATGCCATTCCATGCCATTCCATGCCATTCCATGCCATTCCATGCCATTCCATGCCATTCCATGCCTTTCCATGCCATTCCATGCCATTCCATGCCATTCCATGCCATTCCATGCCATTCCATGCCATTCAATGCCGTGCCATGCCGTGCCATGCCGTGCCATGCCGTGCCATGCCGTGCCATGCCGTGCCATGCCGTGCCATGCCGGTGCAATGCCGGTGCCATGCCGTGCCATGCCGGTGCCATGCCGTGCCATGCCGGTGCCATGCCGTGCCATGCCGGTGCCATGCCGTGCCATGCCGGTGCCATGCCGTGCCATGCCGGTGCCATGCCGTGCCATGCCGGTGCCATGCCGTGCCATGCCGGTGCCATGCCGTGCCATGCCGGTGCCATGCCGTGCCATGCCGTGCCATGCCGGTGCCATGCCGTGCCATGCCGGTGCCATGCCGTGCCATGCCGGTGCCATGCCGTGCCATGCCGTGCCATGCCGTGCCATGCCGGTGCCATGCCGTGCCATGCCGGTGCCATGCCGTGCCATGCCGGTGCCATGCCGTGCCATGCCGGTGCCATGCCGTGCCATGCCGGTGCCATGCCGTGCCATGCCGGTGCCATGCCGTGCCATGCCGTGCCATGCCGGTGCCATGCCGTGCCATGCCGGTGCCATGCCGTGCCATGCCGGTGCCATGCCGTGCCATGCCGGTGCCATGCCGTGCCATGCCGGTGCCATGCCGTGCCATGCCGGTGCCATGCCGGTGCCATGCCGGTGCCATGCCGGTGCCATGCCGTGCCATGCCGGTGCCATGCCGTGCCATGCCGGTGCCATGCCGTGCCATGCCGGTGCCATGCCGTGCCATGCCGGTGCCATGCCGTGCCATGCCGGTGCCATGCCGTGCCATGCCGGTGCCATGCCGTGCCATGCCGGTGCCATGCCGTGCCATGCCGGTGCCATGCCGTGCCATGCCGGTGCCATGCCGTGCCATGCCGGTGCCATGCCGTGCCATGCCGGTGCCATGCCGTGCCATGCCGGTGCCATGCCGTGCCATGCCGGTGCCATGCCGTGCCATGCCGGTGCCATGCCATTCCATGCCATTCCATGCCATTCCATGCCATTCCATGCCATTCCATGCCATTCCATGCCATTCCATGCCATTCCATGCCATTCCATGCCATTCCATGCCATTCCATGCCGGTGCCATGCCGTGCCATGCCGGTGCCATGCCGTGCCATGCCGGTGCCATGCCGTGCCATGCCGGTGCCATGCCGTGCCATGCCGGTGCCATGCCGTGCCATGCCGGTGCCATGCCGTGCCATGCCGGTGCCATGCCGTGCCATGCCGGTGTCATGCCGTGCCATGCCGGTGCCATGCCGTGCCATGCCGGTGCCATGCCGTGCCATGCCGTGCCATGCCATTCCATGCCATTCCATGCCAGTCCATGCCAGTCCATGCCAGTCCATGCCATTCCATGCCATTCCATGCCACTCAATGCGGTGCCACGCCGTGCCATGCCGTGCCATTCCGTGCCATGCCGTGCCATTCCGTGCCATTCAATGCCATTCCATGCCATTCAATGCCGTGCCATGCCGGTGCCATGCCGTGCCATGCCGTGCCATGCCGGTGCCATGCCGTGCCATGCCATTCCATGCCATTCCATGCCATTCCATGCCATTCCATGCCATTCCATGCCATTCCATGCCGGTGCCATGCCGTGCCATGCCGGTGCCATGCCGTGCCATGCCGGTGCCATGCCGTGCCATGCCGGTGCCATGCCGTGCCATGCCGGTGCCATGCCGTGCCATGCCGGTGCCATGCCGTGCCATGCCGGTGCCATGCCGTGCCATGCCATTCCATGCCATTCCATGCCAGTCCATGCCAGTCCATGCCAGTCCATGCCATTCCATGCCATTCCATGCCACTCAATGCGGTGCCATGCCGTGCCATGCCGTGCCATTCCGTGCCATTCAATGCCATTCCATGCCATTCAATGCCGTGCCATGCCGGTGCCATGCCGGTGCCATGCCGTGCCATGCCGTGCCATGCCGGTGCCATGCCGTGCCATGCCGTGCCATGCCGGTGCCATGCCGGTGCCATGCCGTGCCATGCCGGTGCCATGCCGTGCCATGCCGGTGCCATGCCGTGCCATGCCGGTGCCATGCCGTGCCATGCCGGTGCCATGCCGTGCCATGCCGGTGCCATGCCGTGCCATGCCGGTGCCATGCCGTGCCATGCCGGTGCCATGCCGTGCCATGCCGTGCCATGCCGGTGCCATGCCGTGGCATGCCGGTGCCATGCCGTGCCATGCCGGTGCCATGCCGTGGCATGCCGGTGCCATGCCGTGCCATGCCGTGCCATGCCATTCCATGCCGGTGCCATGCCGTGCCATGCCGGTGCCATGCCGTGCCATGCCGGTGCCATGCCGTGCCATGCCGGTGCCATGCCGTGCCATGCCGTGCCATGCCGGTTCCATGCCATTCAATGCCGGTGCCATGCCGTGCCATGCGGTGCCATGCCATTCCATGCCATTCCATGCCATTCCATGCCATTCCATGCCATTCCATGCCATTCCATGCCATTCCATGCCATTCCATGCCATTCCATGCCATTCCATGCCATTCCATGCCATTTCATGCCATTCCATGCCATTCCATGCCATTCCATGCCATTCCATGCCATTCCATGCCATTCCATGCCATTCCATGCCATTCCATGCCATTCCATGCCATTCCATGCCATTCCATGCCATTCCATGCCATTCCATGCCATTCCATGCCATTCCATGCCATTCCATGCCATTCCATGCCATTCCATGCCATTCCATGCCATTCCATGCCATTCCATGCCATTCCATGCCATTCCATGCCATTCCATGCCATTCCATGCCATTCCATGCCATTCCATGCCATTCCATGCCATTCCATGCCATTCCATGCCATTCCATGCCATTCCATGCCATTCCATGCCATTCCATGCCATTCCATGCCATTCCATGCCATTCCATGCCATTCCATGCCATTCCATGCCATTCCATGCCATTCCATGCCATTCCATGCCATTCCATGCCATTCCATGCCATTCCATGCCATTCCATGCCATTCCATGCCGTGCCATGCCGGTGCCATGCCGGTGCCATGCCGGTGCCATGCCGGTGCCATGCCGGTGCCATGCCGGTGCCATGCCGTGCCATGCCGGTGCCATGCCGTGCCATGCCGGTGCCATGCCGTGCCATGCCGGTGCCATGCCGGTGCCATGCCGTGCCATGCCGGTGCCATGCCGGTGCCATGCCGTGCCATGCCGGTGCCATGCCGTGCCATGACGGTGCCATGCCGTGCCATGCCGTGCCATGCCATTCCATGCCATTCCATGCCATTCCATGCCATTCCATGCCATTCCATGCCATTCAATGCCGTGCCATGCCGTGCCATGCCGTGCCATGCCGGTGCCATGCCGTGCCATGCCGGTGCCATGCCGTGCCATGCCGGTGCCATGCCGTGCCATGCCGTGCCATGCCGTGCCATGCCGTGCCATGCCGTGCCATGCCGTGCCATGCCGTGCCATGCCGTGCCATGCCGTGCCATGCGGTGCCATGCCATTCCATGCCATTCCATGCCATTCCATGCCATTCCATGTCATTCCATGTCATTCCATGCCATTCCATGTCATTCCATGCCATTCCATGCCATTCCATGCCATTCCATGCCATTCCATGCCATTCCATGCCATTCCATGCCATTCCATGCCATTCCATGCCATTCCATGCCATTCCATGCCATTCCATGCCATTCCATGCCATTCCATGCCATTCCATGCCATTCAATGCCGTGCCATGCCGTGCCATGCCGTGCCATGCCGTGCCATGCCGGTGCAATGCCGGTGCCATGCCGTGCCATGCCGGTGCCATGCCGTGCCATGCCGGTGCCATGCCGTGCCATGCCGGTGCCATGCCGTGCCATGCCGGTGCCATGCCGTGCCATGCCGGTGCCATGCCGTGCCATGCCGGTGCCATGCCGTGCCATGCCGGTGCCATGCCGTGCCATGCCGTGCCATGCCGTGCCATGCCGGTGCCATGCCGTGGCATGCCGGTGCCATGCCGTGCCATGCCGTGCCATGCCATTCCATGCCGTGCCATGCCATTCCATGCCATTCCATGCCATTCCATGCCATTCCATGCCATTCCATGCCATTCCATGCCATTCCATGCCATTCCATGCCATTCCATGCCATTCCATGCCATTCCATGCCATTCCGTGCCATTCCGTGCCATTCCATGCCATTCCGTGCCATTCCATGCCATTCCGTGCCATTCCGTGCCATTCCATGCCATTCCATGCCATTCCATGCCATTCCATGCCATTCCATGCCATTCCATGCCATTCCATGCCATTCCATGCCATTCCATGCCATTCCATGCCATTCCATGCCATTCCATGCCATTCCATGCCATTCCATGCCATTCCATGCCATTCCGTGCCATTCCGTGCCATTCCATGCCATTCCGTGCCATTCCATGCCATTCCATGCCATTCCATGCCATTCCATGCCATTCCATGCCATTCCATGCCATTCCATGCCATTCCATGCCATTCCATGCCATTCCATGCCATTCCATGCCATTCCATGCCATTCCATGCCATTCCATGCCATTCCATGCCATTCCATGCCGTGCCATGCCGTGCCATGCCGTGCCATGCCGTGCCATGCCGTGCCATGCCGGTGCCATGCCGTGCCATGCCGGTGCCATGCCGTGCCAAGCCGGTGCCATCCCGTGCCATGCCGGTGCCATGCCGTGCCATGCCGGTGCCATGCCGTGCCATGCCGGTGCCATGCCGTGCCATGCCGGTGCCATGCCGGTGCCATGCCGTGCCATGCCGTGCCATGCCGTGCCATGCCGTGCCATGCCGTGCCATGCCGTGCCATGCGGTGCCATGCCATTCCATGCCATTCAATGCCGTGCCATGCCGTGCCATGCCGGTGCCATGCCGTGCCATGCCGGTGCCATGCCGTGCCATGCCGGTGCCATGCCGTGCCATGCCGTGCCATGCCGGTGCCATGCCGTGCCATGCCGGTGCCATGCCGTGCCATGCCGGTGCCATGCCGTGCCATGCCGGTGCCATGCCGTGCCATGCCGTGCCATGCCGGTGCCATGCCGTGCCATGCCGGTGCCATGCCGTGCCATGCCGGTGCCATGCCGTGCCATGCCGGTGCCATGCCGTGCCATGCCGTGCCATGCCGTGCCATGCGGTGCCATGCCATTCCATGCCATTCCATGCCATTCCATGTCATTCCATGTCATTCCATGTCATTCCATGCCATTCCATGCCATTCCATGCCATTCCATGCCATTCCATGCCATTCCATGCCATTCCATGCCATTCCATGCCATTCCATGCCATTCCATGCCATTCCATGCCATTCAATGCCGTGCCATGCCGTGCCATGCCGTGCCATGCCGTGCCATGCCGGTGCCATGCCGTGCCATGCCGGTGCCATGCCGTGCCATGCCGTGCCATGCCGTGCCATGCGGTGCCATGCCATTCCATGCCATTCCATGTCATTCCATGTCATTCCATGCCATTCCATGTCATTCCATGCCATTCCATGCCATTCCATGCCATTCCATGCCATTCCATGCCATTCCATGCCATTCCATGCCATTCCATGCCATTCCATGCCATTCCATGCCATTCCATGCCATTCCATGCCATTCCATGCCATTCCATGCCATTCCATGCCATTCCATGCCATTCCATGCCATTCCATGCCATTCCATGCCATTCCATGCCATTCCATGCCATTCCATGCCATTCCATGCCATTCCATGCCATTCCATGCCATTCCATGCCATTCCATGCCATTCCATGCCATTCCATGCCATTCCATGCCATTCCATGCCATTCCATGCCATTCCATGCCATTCCATGCCATTCAATGCCGTGCCATGCCGTGCCATGCCGTGCCATGCGGTGCCGTGCCATGCGGTGCCATGCCATTCCATGCCATTCCATGCGGTGCCATGCCATTCCATGCCATTCCATGCGGTGCCATGCCATTCCATGCCATTCAATGCCGTGCCATGCCGTGCCATGCCGTGCCATGCCGTGCCATGCCGTGCCATGCCGTGCCATGCGGTGCCGTGCCATGCGGTGCCATGCCATTCCATGCCATTCCATGCGGTGCCATGCCATTCCATGCCATTCCATGCGGTGCCATGCCATTCCATGCCATTCCATGCCATTCCATGCCATTCCATGCCATTCCATGCCATTCCATGCCATTCCATGCCATTCCATGCCATTCCATGCCATTCCATGCCATTCCATGCCATTCCATGCCATTCCATGCCATTCCATGCCATTCCATGCCATTCCATGCCATTCCATGCCATTCCATGCCATTCCATGCCATTCCATGCCATTCCATGCCATTCCATGCCATTCCATGCCATTCCATGCCATTCCATGCCATTCCATGCCATTCCATGCCATTCCATGCCATTCCATGCCATTCCATGCCATTCCATGCCATTCCATGCCATTCCATGCCATTCCATGCCATTCCATGCCATTCCATGCCATTCCATGCCATTCCATGCCATTCAATGCCGTGCCATGCCGTGCCATGCCGTGCCATGCGGTGCCGTGCCATGCGGTGCCATGCCATTCCATGCCATTCCATGCGGTGCCATGCCATTCCATGCCATTCCATGCGGTGCCATGCCATTCCATGCCATTCCATGCCATTCCATGCCATTCCATGCCATTCCATGCCATTCCATGCCATTCCATGCCATTCCATGCCATTCCATGCCATTCCATGCCATTCCATGCCATTCCATGCCATTCCATGCCATTCCATGCCATTCCATGCCATTCCATGCCATTCCATGCCATTCCATGCCATTCCATGCCATTCCATGCCATTCCATGCCATTCAATGCCGTGCCATGCCGTGCCATGCCGGTGCCATGCCGTGCCATGCCGTGCCATGCCGTGCCATGCCGTGCCATGCCGTGCCATGCGGTGCCATGCCATTCCATGCCATTCCATGTCATTCCATGTCATTCCATGCCATTCCATGTCATTCCATGTCATTCCATGCCATTCCATGTCATTCCATGCCATTCCATGTCATTCCATGCCATTCCATGCCATTCCATGCCATTCCATGCCATTCCATGCCATTCCATGCCATTCCATGCCATTCCATGCCATTCCATGCCATTCCATGCCATTCCATGCCATTCCATGCCATTCCATGCCATTCCATGCCATTCCATGCCATTCCATGTCATTCCATGTCATTCCATGCCATTCCATGCCATTCCATGCCATTCCATGCCATTCCATGCCATTCCATGCCATTCCATGCCATTCCATGCCATTCCATGCCATTCCATGCCATTCCATGCCATTCCATGCCATTCAATGCCGTGCCATGCCGTGCCATGCCGTGCCATGCCGTGCCATGCCGGTGCCATGCCGTGCCATGCCGGTGCCATGCCGTGCCATGCCGTGCCATGCCGTGCCATGCGGTGCCATGCCATTCCATGCCATTCCATGTCATTCCATGTCATTCCATGCCATTCCATGTCATTCCATGCCATTCCATGCCATTCCATGCCATTCCATGCCATTCCATGCCATTCCATGCCATTCCATGCCATTCCATGCCATTCCATGCCATTCCATGCCATTCCATGCCATTCCATGCCATTCCATGCCATTCCATGCCATTCCATGCCATTCCATGCCATTCCATGCCATTCCATGCCATTCCATGCCATTCCATGCCATTCCATGCCATTCCATGCCATTCCATGCCATTCCATGCCATTCCATGCCATTCCATGCCATTCCATGCCATTCCATGCCATTCCATGCCATTCCATGCCATTCCATGCCATTCCATGCCATTCCATGCCATTCCATGCCATTCCATGCCATTCCATGCCATTCCATGCCATTCCATGCCATTCCATGCCATTCCATGCCATTCAATGCCGTGCCATGCCGTGCCATGCCGTGCCATGCGGTGCCGTGCCATGCGGTGCCATGCCATTCCATGCCATTCCATGCGGTGCCATGCCATTCCATGCCATTCCATGCGGTGCCATGCCATTCCATGCCATTCAATGCCGTGCCATGCCGTGCCATGCCGTGCCATGCCGTGCCATGCCGTGCCATGCCGTGCCATGCGGTGCCGTGCCATGCGGTGCCATGCCATTCCATGCCATTCCATGCGGTGCCATGCCATTCCATGCCATTCCATGCGGTGCCATGCCATTCCATGCCATTCCATGCCATTCCATGCCATTCCATGCCATTCCATGCCATTCCATGCCATTCCATGCCATTCCATGCCATTCCATGCCATTCCATGCCATTCCATGCCATTCCATGCCATTCCATGCCATTCCATGCCATTCCATGCCATTCCATGCCATTCCATGCCATTCCATGCCATTCCATGCCATTCCATGCCATTCCATGCCATTCCATGCCATTCCATGCCATTCCATGCCATTCCATGCCATTCCATGCCATTCCATGCCATTCCATGCCATTCCATGCCATTCCATGCCATTCCATGCCATTCCATGCCATTCCATGCCATTCCATGCCATTCCATGCCATTCCATGCCATTCCATGCCATTCCATGCCATTCCATGCCATTCCATGCCATTCCATGCCATTCCATGCCATTCCATGCCATTCCATGCCATTCCATGCCATTCCATGCCATTCCATGCCATTCCATGCCATTCCATGCCATTCCATGCCATTCCATGCCATTCCATGCCATTCCATGCCATTCAATGCCGTGCCATGCCGTGCCATGCCGTGCCATGCGGTGCCGTGCCATGCGGTGCCATGCCATTCCATGCCATTCCATGCGGTGCCATGCCATTCCATGCCATTCCATGCGGTGCCATGCCATTCCATGCCATTCCATGCCATTCCATGCCATTCCATGCCATTCCATGCCATTCCATGCCATTCCATGCCATTCCATGCCATTCCATGCCATTCCATGCCATTCCATGCCATTCCATGCCATTCCATGCCATTCCATGCCATTCCATGCCATTCCATGCCATTCCATGCCATTCCATGCCATTCCATGCCATTCCATGCCATTCCATGCCATTCCATGCCATTCCATGCCATTCAATGCCGTGCCATGCCGTGCCATGCCGGTGCCATGCCGTGCCATGCCGTGCCATGCCGTGCCATGCCGTGCCATGCCGTGCCATGCGGTGCCATGCCATTCCATGCCATTCCATGTCATTCCATGTCATTCCATGCCATTCCATGTCATTCCATGTCATTCCATGCCATTCCATGTCATTCCATGCCATTCCATGTCATTCCATGCCATTCCATGCCATTCCATGCCATTCCATGCCATTCCATGCCATTCCATGCCATTCCATGCCATTCCATGCCATTCCATGCCATTCCATGCCATTCCATGCCATTCCATGCCATTCCATGCCATTCCATGCCATTCCATGCCATTCCATGCCATTCCATGCCATTCCATGCCATTCCATGCCATTCCATGCCATTCCATGCCATTCCATGCCATTCCATGCCATTCCATGCCATTCCATGCCATTCCATGCCATTCCATGCCATTCCATGCCATTCCATGCCATTCCATGCCATTCCATGCCATTCCATGCCATTCCATGCCATTCCATGCCATTCCATGCCATTCCATGCCATTCCATGCCATTCAATGCCGTGCCATGCCGTGCCATGCCGTGCCATGCCGTGCCATGCCGGTGCCATGCCGTGCCATGCCGGTGCCATGCCGGTGCCATGCCGTGCCATGCCGTGCCATGCCGGTGCCATGCCGTGCCATGCCGGTGCCATGCCGTGCCATGCCGGTGCCATGCCGTGCCATGCCATTCCATGCCGTTCCATGCCATTCCATGCCATTCCATGCCATTCCATGCCATTCCATGCCATTCCATGCCATTCCATGCCATTCCATGCCATTCCATGCCATTCCATGCCATTCCATGCCATTCCATGCCATTCCATGCCATTCCATGCCATTCCATGCCATTCCATGCCATTCCATGCCATTCCATGCCATTCCATGCCATTCCATGCCATTCCATGCCATTCCATGCCATTCCATGCCATTCCATGCCATTCCATGCCATTCCATGCCATTCCATGCCATTCCATGCCATTCCATGCCATTCCATGCCATTCCATGCCATTCCATGCCATTCCATGCCATTCCATGCCATTCCATGCCATTCCATGCCATTCCATGCCATTCCATGCCATTCCATGCCATTCCATGCCATTCCATGCCATTCCATGCCATTCCATGCCATTCCATGCCATTCCATGCCATTCCATGCCATTCCATGCCATTCCATGCCATTCCATGCCATTCCATGCCATTCCATGCCATTCCATGCCATTCCATGCCATTCCATGCCATTCCATGCCATTCCATGCCATTCCATGCCATTCCATGCCATTCCATGCCATTCCATGCCATTCCATGCCATTCCATGCCATTCCATGCCATTCCATGCCATTCCATGCCATTCCATGCCATTCCATGCCATTCCATGCCATTCCATGCCATTCCATGCCATTCCATGCCATTCCATGCCATTCCATGCCATTCCATGCCATTCCATGCCATTCCATGCCATTCCATGCCATTCCATGCCATTCCATGCCATTCCATGCCATTCCATGCCATTCCATGCCATTCCATGCCATTCCATGCCATTCCATGCCATTCCATGCCATTCCATGCCATTCCATGCCATTCCATGCCATTCCATGCCATTCCATGCCATTCCATGCCATTCCATGCCATTCCATGCCATTCCATGCCATTCCATGCCATTCCATGCCATTCCATGCCATTCCATGCCATTCCATGCCATTCCATGCCATTCCATGCCATTCCATGCCATTCCATGCCATTCCATGCCATTCCATGCCATTCCATGCCATTCAATGCCATTCCATGCCGGTGCCATGCCGTGCCATGCCGGTGCCATGCCGTGCCATGCCGGTGCCATGCCGTGCCATGCCGGTGCCATGCCGTGCCATGCCGGTGCCATGCCGTGCCATGCCGGTGCCATGCCGTGCCATGCCGGTGCCATGCCGTGCCATGCCGGTGCCATGCCGTGCCATGCCGGTGCCATGCCGTGCCATGCCGGTGCCATGCCGTGCCATGCCGGTGCCATGCCGTGCCATGCCGGTGCCATGCCGTGCCATGCCGTGCCATGCCGTGCCATGCCGTGCCATGCCATTCCATGCCATTCCATGTCATTCCATGCCATTCCATGCCATTCCATGCCATTCCATGCCATTCCATGCCATTCCATGCCATTCCATGCCATTCCATGCCATTCCATGCCATTCCATGCCATTCCATGCCATTCCATGCCATTCCATGCCATTCCATGCCATTCCATGCCATTCCATGCCATTCCATGCCATTCCATGCCATTCCATGCCATTCCATGCCATTCCATGCCATTCCATGCCATTCCATGCCATTCCATGCCATTCCATGCCATTCCATGCCATTCCATGCCATTCCATGCCATTCCATGCCATTCCATGCCATTCCATGCCATTCCATGCCATTCAATGCCGTGCCATGCCGTGCCATGCCGTGCCATGCCGTGCCATGCCGGTGCCATGCCGGTGCCATGCCGTGCCATGCCGGTGCCATGCCGTGCAATGCCGGTGCCATGCCGTGCCATGCCGGTGCCATGCCGTGCCATGCCGGTGCCATGCCGTGCCATGCCGGTGCCATGCCGTGCCATGCCGGTGCCATGCCGTGCCATGCCGTGCCATGCCGGTGCCATGCCGTGCCATGCCGGTGCCATGCCGTGCCATGCCGGTGCCATGCCGGTGCCATGCCGTGCCATGCCGGTGCCATGCCGTGCCATGCCGGTGCCATGCCGTGCCATGCCGGTGCCATGCCGTGCCATGCCGGTGCCATGCCGTGCCATGCCGGTGCCATGCCGTGCCATGCCGGTGCCATGCCGTGCCATGCCGTGCCATGCCGGTGCCATGCCGTGCCATGCCGGTGCCATGCCGTGCCATGCCGGTGCCATGCCGTGCCATGCCGGTGCCATGCCGTGCCATGCCGGTGCCATGCCGTGCCATGCCGGTGCCATGCCGTGCCATGCCGGTGCCATGCCGTGCCATGCCGGTGCCATGCCGTGCCATGCCGGTGCCATGCCGTGCCATGCCGGTGCCATGCCGTGCCATGCCGGTGCCATGCCGTGCCATGCCGGTGCCATGCCGTGCCATGCCGGTGCCATGCCGTGCCATGCCGGTGCCATGCCGTGCCATGCCGGTGCCATGCCGTGCCATGCCGGTGCCATGCCGTGCCATGCCGGTGCCATGCCGTGCCATGCCGTGCCATGCCGTGCCATGCCGTGCCATGCCGTGCCATGCCGTGCCATGCCGTGCCATGCCGTGCCATGCCGTGCCATGCCGTGCCATGCCGTGCCATGCCGTGCCATGCCATTCCATGCCATTCCATGTCATTCCATGTCATTCCATGCCATTCCATGCCATTCCATGCCATTCCATGCCATTCCATGCCGTGCCATGCCGTGCCATGCCGTGCCATGCCGGTGCCATGCCGTGCCATGCCGGTGCCATGCCGGTGCCATGCCGGTGCCATGCCGTGCCATGCCGGTGCCATGCCGTGCCATGCCGGTGCCATGCCGGTGCCATGCCGTGCCATGCCGGTGCCATGCCGTGCCATGCCGGTGCCATGCCGTGCCATGCCGGTGCCATGCCGTGCCATGCCGGTGCCATGCCGTGCCATGCCGGTGCCATGCCGTGCCATGCCGGTGCCATGCCGTGCCATGCCGGTGCCATGCCGTGCCATGCCGGTGCCATGCCGGTGCCATGCCGTGCCATGCCGGTGCCATGCCGTGCCATGCCGTGCCATGCCGTGCCATGCCGTGCCATGCCGTGCCATGCCGGTGCCATGCCATTCCATGCCATTCCATGCCATTTCAATGCCGTGCCATGCCATTTCAATGCCGTGCCATGCCGTGCCATGCCGTGCCATGCCGGTGCCATGCCGTGCCATGCCGGTGCCATGCCGTGCCATGCCGGTGCCATGCCGTGCCATGCCGTGCCATGCCGTGCCATGCCGTGCCATGCCGTGCCATGCCGTGCCATGCCGTGCCATGCCGTGCCATGCCGTGCCATGCCGTGCCATGCCGGTGCCATGCCGTGCCATGCCGGTGCCATGCCGGTGCCATGCCGTGCCATGCCGTGCCATGCCGGTGCCATGCCGTGCCATGCCGGTGCCATGCCGTGCCATGCCGGTGCCATGCCGTGCCATGCCGGTGCCATGCCGTGCCATGCCGTGCCATGCCGGTTCCATGCCATTCAATGCCGGTGCCATGCCGTGCCATGCGGTGCCATGCCATTCCATGCCATTCCATGCCATTCCATGCCATTCCATGCCATTCCATGCCATTCCATGCCATTCCATGCCATTCCATGCCATTCCATGCCATTCCATGCCATTCCATGCCATTCCATGCCATTTCATGCCATTCCATGCCATTCCATGCCATTCCATGCCATTCCATGCCATTCCATGCCATTCCATGCCATTCCATGCCATTCCATGCCATTCCATGCCATTCCATGCCATTCCATGCCATTCCATGCCATTCCATGCCATTCCATGCCATTCCATGCCATTCCATGCCATTCCATGCCATTCCATGCCATTCCATGCCATTCCATGCCATTCCATGCCATTCCATGCCATTCCATGCCATTCCATGCCATTCCATGCCATTCCATGCCATTCAATGCCATTCCATGCCATTCCATGCCATTCCATGCCATTCCATGCCATTCCATGCCATTCCATGCCATTCCATGCCATTCCATGCCATTCCATGCCATTCCATGCCATTCCATGCCATTCCATGCCATTCCATGCCATTCCATGCCATTCCATGCCATTCCATGCCATTCCATGCCATTCCATGCCATTCCATGCCATTCCATGCCATTCCATGCCATTCCATGCCATTCCATGCCATTCCATGCCATTCCATGCCATTCCATGCCATTCCATGCCATTCCATGCCATTCCATGCCATTCCATGCCATTCCATGCCATTCCATGCCATTCCATGCCATTCCATGCCATTCCATGCCATTCCCTGCCATTCCATGCCATTCCCTGCCATTCCATGCCATTCCATGCCATTCCATGCCATTCCATGCCATGCCGTGCCATGCCGTGCCATGCCGTGCCATGCCGGTGCCATGCCGGTGCCATGCCGTGCCATGCCGGTGCCATGCCGTGCCATGCCGGTGCCATGCCGTGCCATGCCGGTGCCATGCCGTGCCATGCCGGTGCCATGCCGTGCCATGCCGGTGCCATGCCGTGCCATGCCGGTGCCATGCCGTGCCATGCCGTGCCATGCCGGTGCCATGCCGTGCCATGCCGGTGCCATGCCGTGCCATGCCGGTGCCATGCCGTGCCATGCCGGTGCCATGCCGTGCCATGCCGGTGCCATGCCGTGCCATGCCGGTGCCATGCCGTGCCATGCCGTGCCATGCCGTGCCATGCGGTGCCATGCCATTCCCTGCCATTCCATGCCATTCCATGTCATTCCATGTCATTCCATGTCATTCCATGCCATTCCATGCCATTCCATGCCATTCCATGCCATTCCATGCCATTCCATGCCATTCCATGCCATTCCATGCCATTCCATGCCATTCAATGCCGTGCCATGCGGTGCCATGCCATTCCATGCGGTGCCATGCCATTCCATGCGGTGCCATGCCATTCCATGCGGTGCCATGCCATTCCATGCGGTGCCATGCCATTCCATGCCATTCCATGCCATTCCATGCCATTCCATGCCATTCCATGCCATTCCATGCCATTCCATGCCATTCCATGCCATTCCATGCCATTCCATGCCATTCCATGCCATTCAATGCCGTGCCATGCCATTCAATGCCGTGCCATGCCGTGCTATGCCGTGCCATGCCGGTGCCATGCCGTGCCATGCCGGTGCCATGCCGTGCCATGCCGGTGCCATGCCGTGCCATGCCGTGCCATGCCGTGCCATGCCGTGCCATGCCGTGCCATGCCGTGCCATGCCGTGCCATGCCATTCCATGCCATTCCATGCCATTCCATGCCATTCCATGCCATTCCATGCCATTCCATGCCATTCCATGCCATTCCATGCCATTCCATGTCATTCCATGCCATTCCATGCCATTCCATGCCATTCCATGCCATTCCATGCCATTCCATGCCATTCCATGCCATTCCATGCCATTCCATGCCATTCCATGCCATTCCATGCCATTCCATGCCATTCCATGCCATTCCATGCCATTCCATGCCATTCCATGCCATTCCATGCCATTCCATGCCATTCCATGCCATTCCATGCCATTCCATGCCATTCCATGCCATTCCATGCCATTCCATGCCATTCCATGCCATTCCATGCCATTCCATGCCATTCCATGCCATTCCATGCCATTCCATGCCATTCCATGCCATTCCATGCCATTCCATGCCATTCCATGCCATTCCATGCCATTCCATGCCATTCCATGCCATTCCATGCCATTCCATGCCATTCCATGCCATTCCATGCCATTCCATGCCATTCCATGCCATTCCATGCCATTCCATGCCATTCCATGCCATTCCATGCCATTCCATGCCATTCCATGCCATTCCATGCCATTCCATGCCATTCCATGCCATTCCATGCCATTCCATGCCATTCCATGCCATTCCATGCCATTCCATGCCATTCCATGCCATTCCATGCCATTCCATGCCATTCCATGCCATTCCATGCCATTCCATGCCATTCCATGCCATTCCATGCCATTCCATGCCATTCCATGCCATTCCATGCCATTCCATGCCATTCCATGCCATTCCATGCCATTCCATGCCATTCCATGCCATTCCATGCCATTCCATGCCGTGCCATGCCATTCCATGCCATTCCATGCCATTCCATGCCATTCCATGCCATTCCATGCCATTCCATGCCATTCCATGCCATTCCATGCCATTCCATGCCATTCAATGCCGGTGCCATGCCGTGCCATGCCGTGCCATGCCATTCCATGCCATTCCATGCCATTCCATGCGGTGCCATGCCATTCCATGCCATTCCATGCCATTCCATGCCATTCCATGCCATTCCATGCCATTCCATGCCATTCCATGCCATTCCATGCCATTCCATGCCATTCCATGCCATTCCATGCCATTCCATGCCATTCCATGCCATTCCATGCCATTCCATGCCATTCCATGCCATTCCATGCCATTCCATGCCATTCCATGCCATTCCATGCCATTCCATGCCATTCCATGCCATTCCATGCCATTCCATGCCATTCCATGCCATTCCATGCCATTCCATGCCATTCCATGCCATTCCATGCCATTCCATGCCATTCCATGCCATTCCATGCCATTCCATGCCATTCCATGCCATTCCATGCCATTCCATGCCATTCCATGCCATTCCATGCCATTCCATGCCATTCCATGCCATTCCATGCCATTCCATGCCATTCCATGCCATTCCATGCCATTCCATGCCATTCCATGCCATTCCATGCCATTCCATGCCATTCCATGCCATTCCATGCCATTCCATGCCATTCCATGCCATTCCATGCCATTCCATGCCATTCCATGCCATTCCATGCCATTCCATGCCATTCCATGCCATTCCATGCCATTCCATGCCATTCCATGCCATTCCATGCCATTCCATGCCATTCCATGCCATTCCATGCCATTCCATGCCGTGCCATGCCGTGCCATGCCGTGCCATGCCGGTGCCATGCCGGTGCCATGCCGTGCCATGCCGGTGCCATGCCGTGCCATGCCAGTGCCATGCCGTGCCATGCCGGTGCCATGCCGTGCCATGCCGGTGCCATGCCGTGCCATGCCGGTGCCATGCCGTGCCATGCCGGTGCCATGCCGTGCCATGCCGTGCCATGCCGGTGCCATGCCGTGCCATGCCGGTGCCATGCCGTGCCATGCCGTGCCATGCCGGTGCCATGCCGTGCCATGCCGGTGCCATGCCGTGCCATGCCGGTGCCATGCCGTGCCATGCCGGTGCCATGCCGTGCCATGCCGGTGCCATGCCGTGCCATGCCGGTGCCATGCCGTGCCATGCCGGTGCCATGCCGTGCCATGCCATTCCATGCCATTCCATGCCATTCCATGCCATTCCATGCCATTCCATGCCATTCCATGCCATTCCATGCCATTCCATGCCATTCCATGCCATTCCATGCCATTCCATGCCATTTCATGCCATTCCATGCCATTTCATGCCATTCCATGCCATTCCATGCCATTCCATGCCATTCCATGCCATTCCATGCCATTCCATGCCATTCCATGCCATTCCATGCCATTCCATGCCATTCCATGCCATTCCATGCCATTCCATGCCATTCCATGCCGTGCCATGCCGTGCCATGCCGTGCCATGCCGGTGCCATGCCGGTGCCATGCCGGTGCCATGCCGGTGCCATGCCGGTGCCATGCCGGTGCCATGCCGGTGCCATGCCGGTGCCATGCCGGTGCCATGCCGGTGCCATGCCGGTGCCATGCCGGTGCCATGCCATGCCATGCCGGTGCCATGCCGTGCCATGCCGGTGCCATGCCGTGCCATGCCGGTGCCATGCCGGTGCCATGCCGTGCCATGCCGGTGCCATGCCGGTGCCATGCCGTGCCATGCCGGTGCCATGCCGTGCCATGCCGGTGCCATGCCGTGCCATGCCGTGCCATGCCATTCCATGCCATTCCATGCCATTCCATGCCATTCCATGCCATTCCATGCCATTCAATGCCGTGCCATGCCGTGCCATGCCGTGCCATGCCGGTGCCATGCCGTGCCATGCCGGTGCCATGCCGTGCCATGCCGTGCCATGCCGTGCCATGCCGTGCCATGCCGTGCCATGCCGTGCCATGCCGTGCCATGCCGTGCCATGCCGTGCCATGCGGTGCCATGCCATTCCATGCCATTCCATGCCATTCCATGCCATTCCATGCCATTCCATGTCATTCCATGTCATTCCATGCCATTCCATGTCATTCCATGCCATTCCATGCCATTCCATGCCATTCCATGCCGTGCCATGCCGTGCCATGCCGTGCCATGCCGTGCCGTGCCGTGCCATGCCGTGCCATGCCGGTGCCATGCCGGTGCCATGCCGTGCCATGCCGGTGCCATGCCGTGCCATGCCGGTGCCATGCCGTGCCATGCCGGTGCCATGCCGTGCCATGCCGGTGCCATGCCGTGCCATGCCGGTGCCATGCCGTGCCATGCCGTGCCATGCCGGTGCCATGCCGTGCCATGCCGGTGCCATGCCGTGCCATGCCGGTGCCATGCCGTGCCATGCCGGTGCCATGCCGTGCCATGCCGGTGCCATGCCGTGCCATGCCGGTGCCATGCCGTGCCATGCCGGTGCCATGCCGTGCCATGCCGGTGCCATGCCGTGCCATGCCGGTGCCATGCCGTGCCATGCCGGTGCCATGCCGTGCCATGCCGGTGCCATGCCGTGCCATGCCGTGCCATGCCGGTGCCATGCCGTGCCATGCCGGTGCCATGCCGTGCCATGCCGGTGCCATGCCGTGCCATGCCGTGCCATGCCGTGCCATGCGGTGCCATGCCATTCCATGCCATTCCATGTCATTCCATGTCATTCCATGTCATTCCATGCCATTCCATGCCATTCCATGCCATTCCATGCCATTCCATGCCATTCCATGCCATTCCATGCCATTCCATGCCATTCCATGCCATTCCATGCCATTCCATGCCATTCCATGCCATTCCATGCCATTCCATGCCATTCCATGCCATTCCATGCCATTCCATGCCATTCCATGCCATTCAATGCCATTCCATGCCGGTGCCATGCCGTGCCATGCCGGTGCCATGCCGTGCCATGCCGGTGCCATGCCGTGCCATGCCGGTGCCATGCCGTGCCATGCCGGTGCCATGCCGTGCCATGCCGGTGCCATGCCGTGCCATGCCGGTGCCATGCCGTGCCATGCCGGTGCCATGCCGTGCCATGCCGGTGCCATGCCGTGCCATGCCGGTGCCATGCCGTGCCATGCCGGTGCCATGCCGTGCCATGCCGGTGCCATGCCGTGCCATGCCGGTGCCATGCCGTGCCATGCCGTGCCATGCCGTGCCATGCCGTGCCATGCCATTCCATGCCGTTCCATGTCATTCCATGCCATTCCATGTCATTCCATGCCATTCCATGCCATTCCATGCCATTCCATGCCATTCCATGCCATTCCATGCCATTCCATGCCATTCCATGCCATTCCATGCCATTCCATGCCATTCCATGCCATTCCATGCCATTCCATGCCATTCCATGCCATTCCATGCCATTCCATGCCATTCCATGCCATTCCATGCCATTCCATGCCATTCCATGCCATTCCATGCCATTCCATGCCATTCCATGCCATTCCATGCCATTCAATGCCATTCCATGCCGGTGCCATGCCGTGCCATGCCGGTGCCATGCCGTGCCATGCCGGTGCCATGCCGTGCCATGCCGGTGCCATGCCGTGCCATGCCGGTGCCATGCCGTGCCATGCCGGTGCCATGCCGTGCCATGCCGGTGCCATGCCGTGCCATGCCGGTGCCATGCCGTGCCATGCCGGTGCCATGCCGTGCCATGCCGGTGCCATGCCGTGCCATGCCGGTGCCATGCCGAGCCATGCCGGTGCCATGCCGTGCCATGCCGGTGACATGCCGTGCCATGCCGTGCCATGCCGGTGCCATGCCGTGCCATGCCGGTGCCATGCCGTGCCATGCCGGTGCCATGCCGGTGCCATGCCGTGCCATGCCGTGCCATGCCGGTGCCATGCCGTGCCATGCCGGTGCCATGCCGTGCCATGCCGGTGCCATGCCGTGCCATGCCGTGCCATGCCGGTTCCATGCCATTCAATGCCGGTGCCATGCCGTGCCATGCGGTGCCATGCCGGTGCCATGCCGTGCCATGCCGTGCCATGCCGGTGCCATGCCGTGCCATGCCGGTGCCATGCCGTGCCATGCCGGTGCCATGCCGTGCCATGCCGGTGCCATGCCGTGCCATGCCGGTGCCATGCCGTGCCATGCCGGTGCCATGCCGTGCCATGCCGTGCCATGCCGGTGCCATGCCGTGCCATGCCGGTGCCATGCCGTGCCATGCCGGTGCCATGCCGTGCCATGCCGGTGCCATGCCGTGCCATGCCGGTGCCATGCCGTGCCATGCCGTGCCATGCCGGTGCCATGCCGTGCCATGCCGTGCCATGCCGTGCCATGCCATTCCATGCCATTCCATGTCATTCCATGCCATTCCATGTCATTCCATGCCATTCCATGCCATTCCATGCCATTCCATGCCATTCCATGCCATTCAATGCCATTCCATGCCGGTGCCATGCCGTGCCATGCCGGTGCCATGCCGTGCCATGCCGGTGCCATGCCGTGCCATGCCGGTGCCATGCCGTGCCATGCCGGTGCCATGCCGTGCCATGCCGGTGCCATGCCGTGCCATGCCGGTGCCATGCCGTGCCATGCCGGTGCCATGCCGTGCCATGCCGGTGCCATGCCGTGCCATGCCGGTGCCATGCCGTGCCATGCCGGTGCCATGCCGTGCCATGCCGGTGACATGCCGTGCCATGCCGTGCCATGCCGGTGCCATGCCGGTGCCATGCCGTGCCATGCCGTGCCATGCCGGTGCCATGCCGTGCCATGCCGGTGCCATGCCGTGCCATGCCGGTGCCATGCCGTGCCATGCCGGTGCCATGCCGTGCCATGCCGTGCCATGCCGGTTCCATGCCATTCAATGCCGGTGCCATGCCGTGCCATGCGGTGCCATGCCATTCCATGCCATTCCATGCCATTCCATGCCATTCCATGCCATTCCATGCCATTCCATGCCATTCCATGCCATTCCATGCCATTCCATGCCATTCCATGCCATTCCATGCCATTTCATGCCATTCCATGCCATTCCATGCCATTCCATGCCATTCCATGCCATTCCATGCCATTCCATGCCATTCCATGCCATTCCATGCCATTCCATGCCATGCCATGCCATTCCATGCCATTCCATGCCATTCCATGCCATTCCATGCCGTGCCATGCCGTGCCATGCCGTGCCATGCCGGTGCCATGCCGGTGCCATGCCGGTGCCATGCCGGTGCCATGCCGGTGCCATGCCGGTGCCATGCCGGTGCCATGCCGGTGCCATGCCGGTGCCATGCCGGTGCCATGCCGGTGCCATGCCGGTGCCATGCCATGCCATGCCGGTGCCATGCCGTGCCATGCCGGTGCCATGCCGTGCCATGCCGGTGCCATGCCGTGCCATGCCGGTGCCATGCCGGTGCCATGCCGTGCCATGCCGGTGCCATGCCGGTGCCATGCCGTGCCATGCCGGTGCCATGCCGTGCCATGCCGGTGCCATGCCGTGCCATGCCGTGCCATGCCATTCCATGCCATTCCATGCCATTCCATGCCATTCCATGCCATTCCATGCCATTCAATGCCGTGCCATGCCGTGCCATGCCGTGCCATGCCGGTGCCATGCCGTGCCATGCCGGTGCCATGCCGTGCCATGCCGTGCCATGCCGTGCCATGCCGTGCCATGCCGTGCCATGCCGTGCCATGCCGTGCCATGCCGTGCCATGCCGTGCCATGCCGTGCCATGCGGTGCCATGCCATTCCATGCCATTCCATGCCATTCCATGCCATTCCATGCCATTCCATGTCATTCCATGTCATTCCATGCCATTCCATGTCATTCCATGCCATTCCATGCCATTCCATGCCATTCCATGCCATTCCATGCCATTCCATGCCATTCCATGCCATTCCATGCCATTCCATGCCATTCCATGCCATTCCATGCCATTCCATGCCATTCCATGCCATTCAATGCCGTGCCATGCCGTGCCATGCCGTGCCATGCCGTGCCATGCCGTGCCGTGCCGTGCCATGCCGTGCCATGCCGGTGCCATGCCGGTGCCATGCCGTGCCATGCCGGTGCCATGCCGTGCCATGCCGGTGCCATGCCGTGCCATGCCGGTGCCATGCCGGTGCCATGCCGTGCCATGCCGTGCCATGCCGGTGCCATGCCGTGCCATGCCATGCCGTGCCATGCCGGTGCCATGCCGTGCCATGCCGGTGCCATGCCGTGCCATGCCGGTGCCATGCCGGTGCCATGCCGTGCCATGCCGGTGCCATGCCGTGCCATGCCGGTGCCATGCCGTGCCATGCCGGTGCCATGCCGTGCCATGTCGGTGCCATGCCGTGCCATGCCGGTGCCATGCCGTGCCATGCCGGTGCCATGCCGTGCCATGCCGGTGCCATGCCGTGCCATGCCGGTGCCATGCCGTGCCATGCCGGTGCCATGCCGTGCCATGCCGGTGCCATGCCGTGCCATGCCGGTGCCATGCCGTGCCATGCCGGTGCCATGCCGTGCCATGCCGGTGCCATGCCGTGCCATGCCGGTGCCATGCCGTGCCATGCCGGTGCCATGCCGTGCCATGCCGGTGCCATGCCGTGCCATGCCGGTGCCATGCCGTGCCATGCCGGTGCCATGCCGTGCCATGCCGGTGCCATGCCGTGCCATGCCGGTGCCATGCCGTGCCATGCCGGTGCCATGCCGTGCCATGCCGGTGCCATGCCGTGCCATGCCGGTGCCATGCCGTGCCATGCCGGTGCCATGCCGTGCCATGCCGGTGCCATGCCGTGCCATGCCGGTGCCATGCCGTGCCATGCCGGTGCCATGCCGTGCCATGCCGGTGCCATGCCGTGCCATGCCGTGCCATGCCGTGCCATGCCGTGCCATGCCGGTGCCATGCCGTGCCATGCCGGTGCCATGCCGTGCCATGCCGGTGCCATGCCGTGCCATGCCGTGCCATGCCGTGCCATGCCGGTGCCATGCCGTGCCATGCCGGTGCCATGCCGTGCCATGCCGGTGCCATGCCGTGCCATGCCGGTGCCATGCCGTGCCATGCCGGTGCCATGCCGTGCCATGCCGGTGCCATGCCGTGCCATGCCGGTGCCATGCCGTGCCATGCCGGTGCCATGCCGTGCCATGCCGGTGCCATGCCGTGCCATGCCGTGCCATGCCGGTGCCATGCCGTGCCATGCCGGTGCCATGCCGTGCCATGCCGGTGCCATGCCGTGCCATGCCGTGCCATGCCGGTGCCATGCCGTGCCATGCCGGTGCCATGCCGTGCCATGCCGGTGCCATGCCGTGCCATGCCGGTGCCATGCCGTGCCATGCCGGTGCCATGCCGTGCCATGCCGGTGCCATGCCGGTGCCATGCCGTGCCATGCCGGTGCCATGCCATTCCATGCCATTCCATGCCATTCCATGCCATTCAATGCCATTCCATGCCATTCAATGCCATTCCATGCCGTGCCATGCCGTGCCATGCCGTGCCATGCCGGTGCCATGCCGGTGCCATGCCGTGCCATGCCGGTGCCATGCCGTGCCATGCCGGTGCCATGCCGTGCCATGCCGGTGCCATGCCGTGCCATGCCGGTGCCATGCCGTGCCATGCCGGTGCCATGCCGTGCCATGCCGGTGCCATGCCGTGCCATGCCGGTGCCATGCCGTGCCATGCCGTGCCATGCCGGTGCCATGCCGTGCCATGCCGGTGCCATGCCGTGCCATGCCGTGCCATGCCATTCCATGCCATTCCATGCCAGTCCATGCCAGTCCATGCCAGTCCATGCCATTCCATGCCATTCCATGCCACTCAATGCGGTGCCATGCCGTGTCATGCCGTGCCATTCCGTGCCATTGAATGCCATTCCATGCCATTGAATGCCATTCCATGCCATTCAATGCCGTGCCATGCCGGTGCCATGCCGTGCCATGCCGGTGCCATGCCGTGCCATGCCGGTGCCATGCCGTGCCATGCCGGTGCCATGCCGTGCCATGCCGTGCCATGCCATTCCATCCCATTCCATGCCAGTCCATGCCAGTCCATGCCAGTCCATGCCATTCCATGCCATTCCATGCCACTCAATGCGGTGCCATGCCGTGCCATGCCGGTGCCATGCCGTGCCATGCTGGTGCCATGCCGTGCCATGCCGGTGCCATGCCGTGCCATGCCGGTGCCATGCCGTGCCATGCCGGTGCCATGCCGGTGCCATGCCGTGCCATGCCGGTGCCATGCCGTGCCATGCCGGTGCCATGCCGTGCCATGCCGGTGCCATGCCGTGCCATGCCGGTGCCATGCCGTGCCATGCCGGTGCCATGCCGTGCCATGCCGGTGCCATGCCGTGCCATGCCGGTGCCATGCCGTGCCATGCCGGTGCCATGCCGTGCCATGCCGGTGCCATGCCGTGCCATGCCGGTGCCATGCCGTGCCATGCCGGTGCCATGCCGTGCCATGCCGGTGCCATGCCGTGCCATGCCGGTGCCATGCCGTGCCATGCCGGTGCCATGCCGTGCCATGCCGGTGCCATGCCGTGCCATGCCGGTGCCATGCCGTGCCATGCCGGTGCCATGCCGTGCCATGCCGGTGCCATGCCGTGCCATGCCGTGCCATGCCGGTGCCATGCCGTGCCATGCCGGTGCCATGCCGTGCCATGCCGTGCCATGCCGTGCCATGCCGTGCCATGCCGGTGCCATGCCGTGCCATGCCGGTGCCATGCCGTGCCATGCCGGTGCCATGCCGTGCCATGCCGTGCCATGCCGTGCCATGCCGGTGCCATGCCGTGCCATGCCGGTGCCATGCCGTGCCATGCCGGTGCCATGCCGTGCCATGCCGGTGCCATGCCGTGCCATGCCGGTGCCATGCCGTGCCATGCCCCGGTGCCATGCCGTGCCATGCCGGTGCCATGCCGTGCCATGCCGTGCCATGCCGGTGCCATGCCGTGCCATGCCGGTGCCATGCCGTGCCATGCCGGTGCCATGCCGTGCCATGCCGTGCCATGCCGGTGCCATGCCGTGCCATGCCGGTGCCATGCCGTGCCATGCCGGTGCCATGCCGTGCCATGCCGGTGCCATGCCGTGCCATGCCGGTGCCATGCCGTGCCATGCCGGTGCCATGCCGTGCCATGCCGGTGCCATGCCGTGCCATGCCGGTGCCATGCCGTGCCATGCCGGTGCCATGCCATTCCATGCCATTCCATGCCATTCCATGCCATTCAATGCCATTCCATGCCGTGCCATGCCGTGCCATGCCGTGCCATGCCGGTGCCATGCCGGTGCCATGCCGTGCCATGCCGGTGCCATGCCGTGCCATGCCGGTGCCATGCCGTGCCATGCCGGTGCCATGCCGTGCCATGCCGGTGCCATGCCGTGCCATGCCGGTGCCATGCCGTGCCATGCCGTGCCATGCCGGTGCCATGCCGTGCCATGCCGGTGCCATGCCGTGCCATGCCGTGCCATGCCATTCCATGCCATTCCATGCCAGTCCATGCCAGTCCATGCCAGTCCATGCCATTCCATGCCATTCCATGCCACTCAATGCGGTGCCATGCCGTGTCATGCCGTGCCATTCCGTGCCATTGAATGCCATTCCATGCCATTGAATGCCATTCCATGCCATTCAATGCCGTGCCATGCCGGTGCCATGCCGTGCCATGCCGGTGCCATGCCGTGCCATGCCGGTGCCATGCCGTGCCATGCCGGTGCCATGCCGTGCCATGCCGTGCCATGCCATTCCATCCCATTCCATGCCAGTCCATGCCAGTCCATGCCAGTCCATGCCATTCCATGCCATTCCATGCCATTCCATGCCACTCAATGCGGTGCCATGCCGTGCCATGCCGTGCCATGCCGTGCCATGCCGGTGCCATGCCGTGCCATGCCGGTGCCATGCCGTGCCATGCCGGTGCCATGCCGTGCCATGCCGGTGCCATGCCGTGCCATGCCTGTGCCATGCCGTGCCATGCCGGTGCCATGCCGTGCCATGCCGGTGCCATGCCGTGCCATGCCGTGCCATGCCGTGCCATGCCGGTGCCATGCCGTGCCATGCCGTGCCATGCCGGTGCCATGCCGTGCCATGCCGGTGCCATGCCGTGCCATGCCGGTGCCATGCCGGTGCCATGCCGGTGCCATGCCGTGCCATGCCGGTGCCATGCCGTGCCATGCCGGTGCCATGCCGTGCCATGCCGGTGCCATGCCGTGCCATGCCGTGCCATGCCGTGCCATGCGGTGCCATGCCATTCCATGCCATTCCATGCCATTCCATGCCATTCCATGCCATTCAATGCCGGTGCCATGCCGTGCCATGCGGTGCCATGCCATTCCATGCCATTCCATGCCATTCCATGCCATTCCATGCCATTCCATGCCATTCCATGCCATTCCATGCCATTCCATGCCATTCCATGCCATTCCATGCCATTCCATGCCATTCCATGCCATTCCATGCCATTCCATGCCATTCCATGCCATTCCATGCCATTCCATGCCATTCCATGCCATTCCATGCCATTCCATGCCATTCCATGCCATTCCATGCCATTCCATGCCATTCCATGCCATTCCATGCCATTCCATGCCATTCCATGCCATTCCATGCCATTCCATGCCATTCCATGCCATTCCATGCCATTCCATGCCGTGCCATGCCGTGCCATGCCGGTGCCATGCCGGTGCCATGCAGGTGCCATGCCGTGCCATGCCGGTGCCATGCCGTGCCATGCCATTCCATGCCATTCCATGTCATTCCATGCCATTCCATGTCATTCCATGCCATTCCATGCCATTCCATGCCATTCCATGCCATTCCATGCCATTCCATGCCATTCCATGCCATTCCATGCCATTCCATGCCATTCCATGCCATTCCATGCCATTCCATGCCATTCCATGCCATTCCATGCCATTCCATGCCATTCAATGCCATTCCATGCCGGTGCCATGCCGTGCCATGCCGGTGCCATGCCGTGCCATGCCGGTGCCATGCCGTGCCATGCCGGTGCCATGCCGTGCCATGCCGGTGCCATGCCGTGCCATGCCGGTGCCATGCCGTGCCATGCCGGTGCCATGCCGTGCCATGCCGGTGCCATGCCGTGCCATGCCGGTGCCATGCCGTGCCATGCCGTGCCATGCCGGTGCCATGCCGTGCCATGCCGGTGCCATGCCGTGCCATGCCGTGCCATGCCGGTGCCATGCCGTGCCATGCCGGTGCCATGCCGTGCCATGCCGTGCCATGCCATTCCATGCCATTCCATGCCAGTCCATGCCAGTCCATGCCAGTCCATGCCATTCCATGCCATTCCATGCCACTCAATGCGGTGCCATGCCGTGTCATGCCGTGCCATTCCGTGCCATTGAATGCCATTCCATGCCATTGAATGCCATTCCATGCCATTCAATGCCGTGCCATGCCGGTGCCATGCCGTGCCATGCCGGTGCCATGCCGTGCCATGCCGGTGCCATGCCGTGCCATGCCGGTGCCATGCCGTGCCATGCCGTGCCATGCCATTCCATCCCATTCCATGCCAGTCCATGCCAGTCCATGCCAGTCCATGCCATTCCATGCCATTCCATGCCACTCAATGCGGTGCCATGCCGTGCCATGCCGTGCCATGCCGTGCCATGCCGGTGCCATGCCGTGCCATGCCGGTGCCATGCCGTGCCATGCCGGTGCCATGCCGTGCCATGCCGGTGCCATGCCGTGCCATGCCGGTGCCATGCCGTGCCATGCCGGTGCCATGCCGTGCCATGCCGGTGCCATGCCGTGCCATGCCGGTGCCATGCCGTGCCATGCCGGTGCCATGCCGTGCCATGCCGTGCCATGCCGTGCCATGCCGTGCCATGCCGGTGCCATGCCGTGCCATGCCGGTGCCATGCCGTGCCATGCCGGTGCCATGCCGTGCCATGCCGGTGCCATGCCGTGCCATGCCGGTGCCATGCCGTGCCATGCCGTGCCATGCCGGTGCCATGCCGTGCCATGCCGGTGCCATGCCGTGCCATGCCGGTGCCATGCCGTGCCATGCCGGTGCCATGCCGTGCCATGCCGGTGCCATGCCGTGCCATGCCGGTGCCATGCCGTGCCATGCCGGTGCCATGCCGTGCCATGCCGTGCCATGCCGTGCCATGCCGGTGCCATGCCGTGCCATGCCGGTGGCATGCCGTGCCATGCCGGTGCCATGCCGTGCCATGCCGTGCCATGCCGGTGCCATGCCGTGCCATGCCGGTGCCATGCCGTGCCATGCCGGTGCCATGCCGTGCCATGCCGGTGCCATGCCGTGCCATGCCGGTGCCATGCCGTGCCATGCCGGTGCCATGCCATTCCATGCCATTCCATGCCATTCCATGCCATTCCATGCCATTCCATGCCATTCAATGCCATTCCATGCCGTGCCATGCCGTGCCATGCCGGTGCCATGCCGGTGCCATGCCGTGCCATGCCGGTGCCATGCCGTGCCATGCCGGTGCCATGCCGTGCCATGCCGGTGCCATGCCGTGCCATGCCGTGCCATGCCGGTGCCATGCCGTGCCATGCCGTGCCATGCCGGTGCCATGCCGTGCCATGCCGGTGCCATGCCGTGCCATGCCGTGCCATGCCGTGCCATGCCAGTCCATGCCAGTCCATGCCAGTCCATGCCATTCCATGCCATTCCATGCCACTCAATGCGGTGCCATGCCGTGTCATGCCGTGCCATTCCGTGCCATTGAATGCCATTCCATGCCATTCAATGCCGTGCCATGCCGTGCCATGCCGTGCCATGCCGTGCCATGCCGGTGCCATGCCGTGCCATGCCGGTGCCATGCCGTGCCATGCCGGTGCCATGCCGTGCCATGCCGGTGCCATGCCGTGCCATGCCGTGCCATGCCATTCCATGCCATTCCATGCCAGTCCATGCCAGTCCATGCCAGTCCATGCCATTCCATGCCATTCCATGCCACTCAATGCGGTGCCATGCCGTGCCATGCCGTGCCATTCCGTGCCATTGAATGCCATTCCATGCCATTCAATGCCGTGCCATGCCGTGCCATGCCGTGCCATGCCGGTGCCATGCCGTGCCATGCCGGTGCCATGCCGTGCCATGCCGGTGCCATGCCGTGCCATGCCGGTGCCATGCCGTGCCATGCCTGTGCCATGCCGTGCCATGCCGGTGCCATGCCGTGCCATGCCGGTGCCATGCCGTGCCATGCCGTGCCATGCCGGTGCCATGCCGTGCCATGCCGGTGCCATGCCGTGCCATGCCTGTGCCATGCCGTGCCATGCCGGTGCCATGCCGTGCCATGCCGGTGCCATGCCGTGCCATGCCGTGCCATGCCGGTGCCATGCCGTGCCATGCCGGTGCCATGCCGTGCCATGCCGGTGCCATGCCGTGCCATGCCGGTGCCATGCCGTGCCATGCCTGTGCCATGCCGTGCCATGCCGGTGCCATGCCGTGCCATGCCGGTGCCATGCCGTGCCATGCCGGTGCCATGCCGTGCCATGCCGGTGCCATGCCGTGCCATGCCGGTGCCATGCCGTGCCATGCCGTGCCATGCCGTGCCATGCCGGTGCCATGCCGTGCCATGCCGGTGCCATGCCGTGCCATGCCGGTGCCATGCCGTGCCATGCCGTGCCATGCCGGTGCCATGCCGTGCCATGCCGGTGCCATGCCGTGCCATGCCGGTGCCATGCCGTGCCATGCCGGTGCCATGCCGTGCCATGCCGTGCCATGCCGTGCCATGCCGTGCCATGCCGTGCCATGCCGTGCCATGCCGGTGCCATGCCGTGCCATGCCGTGCCATCCCGTGCCATGCCATTCCATGCCATTCCATGTCATTCCATGCCATTCCATGTCATTCCATGCCATTCCATGTCATTCCATGCCATTCCATGCCATTCCATGCCATTCCATGCCATTCCATGCCATTCCATGCCATTCCATGCCATTCCATGCCATTCCATGCCATTCCATGCCATTCCATGCCATTCCATGCCATTCCATGCCATTCCATGCCATTCCATGCCATTCAATGCCATTCCATGCCGGTGCCATGCCGTGCCATGCCGGTGCCATGCCGTGCCATGCCGGTGCCATGCCGTGCCATGCCGGTGCCATGCCGTGCCATGCCGGTGCCATGCCGTGCCATGCCGGTGCCATGCCGTGCCATGCCGGTGCCATGCCGTGCCATGCCGGTGCCATGCCGTGCCATGCCGGTGCCATGCCGTGCCATGCCGGTGCCATGCCGTGCCATGCCGGTGCCATGCCGTGCCATGCCGGTGACATGCCGTGCCATGCCGTGCCATGCCGGTGCCATGCCGTGCCATGCCGGTGCCATGCCGTGCCATGCCGGTGCCATGCCGGTGCCATGCCGTGCCATGCCGGTGCCATGCCGTGCCATGCCGGTGCCATGCCGTGCCATGCCGGTGCCATGCCGTGCCATGCCGGTGCCATGCCGTGCCATGCCGTGCCATGCCGGTTCCATGCCATTCAATGCCGGTGCCATGCCGTGCCATGCGGTGCCATGCCATTCCATGCCATTCCATGCCATTCCATGCCATTCCATGCCATTCCATGCCATTCCATGCCATTTCATGCCATTCCATGCCATTCCATGCCATTCCATGCCATTCCATGCCATTCCATGCCATTCCATGCCATTCCATGCCATTCCATGCCATTCCATGCCATTCCATGCCATTCCATGCCATTCCATGCCATTCCATGCCATTCCATGCCATTCCATGCCATTCCATGCCATTCCATGCCATTCCATGCCATTCCATGCCGTGCCATGCCGTGCCATGCCGGTGCCATGCCGGTGCCATGCCGGTGCCATGCCGGTGCCATGCCGGTGCCATGCCAGTGCCATGCCGTGCCATGCCGGTGCCATGCCGTGCCATGCCGGTGCCATGCCGTGCCATGCCGGTGCCATGCCGGTGCCATGCCGTGCCATGCCGGTGCCATGCCGGTGCCATGCCGTGCCATGCCGGTGCCATGCCGTGCCATGACGGTGCCATGCCGTGCCATGCCGTGCCATGCCATTCCATGCCATTCCATGCCATTCCATGCCATTCCATGCCATTCCATGCCATTCAATGCCGTGCCATGCCGTGCCATGCCGTGCCATGCCGTGCCATGCCGGTGCCATGCCGTGCCATGCCGGTGCCATGCCGTGCCATGCCGGTGCCATGCCGTGCCATGCCGGTGCCATGCCGTGCCATGCCGTGCCATGCCGTGCCATGCCGTGCCATGCCGTGCCATGCCGTGCCATGCCGTGCCATGCGGTGCCATGCCATTCCATGCCATTCCATGCCATTCCATGCCATTCCATGTCATTCCATGTCATTCCATGCCATTCCATGTCATTCCATGCCATTCCATGCCATTCCATGCCATTCCATGCCATTCCATGCCATTCCATGCCATTCCATGCCATTCCATGCCATTCCATGCCATTCCATGCCATTCCATGCCTTTCCATGCCATTCCATGCCATTCCATGCCATTCCATGCCATTCCATGCCATTCAATGCCGTGCCATGCCGTGCCATGCCGTGCCATGCCGTGCCATGCCGTGCCATGCCGTGCCATGCCGTGCCATGCCGGTGCAATGCCGGTGCCATGCCGTGCCATGCCGGTGCCATGCCGTGCCATGCCGGTGCCATGCCGTGCCATGCCGGTGCCATGCCGTGCCATGCCGGTGCCATGCCGTGCCATGCCGGTGCCATGCCGTGCCATGCCGGTGCCATGCCGTGCCATGCCGTGCCATGCCGGTGCCATGCCGTGCCATGCCGGTGCCATGCCGTGCCATGCCGGTGCCATGCCGTGCCATGCCGTGCCATGCCGTGCCATGCCGGTGCCATGCCGTGCCATGCCGGTGCCATGCCGTGCCATGCCGGTGCCATGCCGTGCCATGCCGGTGCCATGCCGTGCCATGCCGGTGCCATGCCGGTGCCATGCCGTGCCATGCCGGTGCCATGCCGTGCCATGCCGGTGCCATGCCGTGCCATGCCGGTGCCATGCCGTGCCATGCCGGTGCCATGCCGTGCCATGCCGGTGCCATGCCGTGCCATGCCGGTGCCATGCCGTGCCATGCCGGTGCCATGCCATTCCATGCCATTCCATGCCATTCCATGCCATTCCATGCCATTCCATGCCATTCAATGCCATTCCATGCCGTGCCATGCCGTGCCATGCCGTGCCATGCCGTGCCATGCCGGTGCCATGCCGGTGCCATGCCGTGCCATGCCGGTGCCATGCCGTGCCATGCCGGTGCCATGCCGTGCCATGCCGGTGCCATGCCGTGCCATGCCGGTGCCATGCCGTGCCATGCCGGTGCCATGCCGTGCCATGCCGGTGCCATGCCGTGCCATGCCGGTGCCATGCCGTGCCATGCCGTGCCATGCCGGTGCCATGCCGTGCCATGCCGGTGCCATGCCGTGCCATGCCGTGCCATGCCGTGCCATGCCAGTCCATGCCAGTCCATGCCAGTCCATGCCATTCCATGCCACTCAATGCGGTGCCATGCCGTGTCATGCCGTGCCATTCCGTGCCATTGAATGCCATTCCATGCCATTCAATGCCGTGCCATGCCGTGCCATGCCGTGCCATGCCGTGCCATGCCGGTGCCATGCCGTGCCATGCCGTGCCATGCCGGTGCCATGCCGTGCCATGCCGGTGCCATGCCGTGCCATGCCGGTGCCATGCCGTGCCATGCCGTGCCATGCCATTCCATGCCATTCCATGCCAGTCCATGCCAGTCCATGCCAGTCCATGCCATTCCATGCCATTCCATGCCACTCAATGCGGTGCCATGCCGTGCCATGCCGTGCCATTCCGTGCCATTGAATGCCATTCCATGCCATTCAATGCCGTGCCATGCCGTGCCATGCCGTGCCATGCCGGTGCCATGCCGTGCCATGCCGGTGCCATGCCGTGCCATGCCGGTGCCATGCCGTGCCATGCCGGTGCCATGCCGTGCCATGCCTGTGCCATGCCGTGCCATGCCGGTGCCATGCCGTGCCATGCCGGTGCCATGCCGTGCCATGCCGTGCCATGCCGGTGCCATGCCGTGCCATGCCGGTGCCATGCCGTGCCATGCCTGTGCCATGCCGTGCCATGCCGGTGCCATGCCGTGCCATGCCGGTGCCATGCCGTGCCATGCCGGTGCCATGCCGTGCCATGCCGGTGCCATGCCGTGCCATGCCGGTGCCATGCCGTGCCATGCCGGTGCCATGCCGTGCCATGCCGGTGCCATGCCGTGCCATGCCGGTGCCATGCCGTGCCATGCCGGTGCCATGCCGTGCCATGCCGGTGCCATGCCGTGCCATGCCGGTGCCATGCCGTGCCATGCCGGTGCCATGCCGTGCCATGCCGGTGCCATGCCGTGCCATGCCGGTGCCATGCCGTGCCATGCCGGTGCCATGCCGTGCCATGCCGGTGCCATGCCGTGCCATGCCGGTGCCATGCCGTGCCATGCCGGTGCCATGCCGTGCCATGCCGGTGCCATGCCGTGCCATGCCGGTGCCATGCCGTGCCATGCCGTGCCATGCCGGTGCCATGCCGTGCCATGCCGGTGCCATGCCGTGCCATGCCGTGCCATGCCGTGCCATGCCGTGCCATGCCGGTGCCATGCCGTGCCATGCCGGTGCCATGCCGTGCCATGCCGGTGCCATGCCGTGCCATGCCGTGCCATGCCGTGCCATGCCGGTGCCATGCCGTGCCATGCCGGTGCCATGCCGTGCCATGCCGGTGCCATGCCGTGCCATGCCGGTGCCATGCCGTGCCATGCCGGTGCCATGCCGTGCCATGCCGTGCCATGCCGGTGCCATGCCGTGCCATGCCGGTGCCATGCCGTGCCATGCCGGTGCCATGCCGTGCCATGCCGTGCCATGCCGGTGCCATGCCGTGCCATGCCGGTGCCATGCCGTGCCATGCCGGTGCCATGCCGTGCCATGCCGGTGCCATGCCGTGCCATGCCGGTGCCATGCCGTGCCATGCCGGTGCCATGCCGTGCCATGCCGGTGCCATGCCGTGCCATGCCGTGCCATGCCGTGCCATGCCGTGCCATGCCGTGCCATGCCGTGCCATGCCGGTGCCATGCCGTGCCATGCCGTGCCATCCCGTGCCATGCCATTCCATGCCATTCCATGTCATTCCATGCCATTCCATGTCATTCCATGCCATTCCATGTCATTCCATGCCATTCCATGCCATTCCATGCCATTCCATGCCATTCCATGCCATTCCATGCCATTCCATGCCATTCCATGCCATTCCATGCCATTCCATGCCATTCCATGCCATTCCATGCCATTCCATGCCATTCCATGCCATTCAATGCCATTCCATGCCGGTGCCATGCCGTGCCATGCCGGTGCCATGCCGTGCCATGCCGGTGCCATGCCGTGCCATGCCGGTGCCATGCCGTGCCATGCCGGTGCCATGCCGTGCCATGCCGGTGCCATGCCGTGCCATGCCGGTGCCATGCCGTGCCATGCCGGTGCCATGCCGTGCCATGCCGGTGCCATGCCGTGCCATGCCGGTGACATGCCGTGCCATGCCGTGCCATGCCGGTGCCATGCCGTGCCATGCCGGTGCCATGCCGTGCCATGCCGGTGCCATGCCGGTGCCATGCCGTGCCATGCCGGTGCCATGCCGTGCCATGCCGGTGCCATGCCGTGCCATGCCGGTGCCATGCCGTGCCATGCCGGTGCCATGCCGTGCCATGCCGTGCCATGCCGGTTCCATGCCATTCAATGCCGGTGCCATGCCGTGCCATGCGGTGCCATGCCATTCCATGCCATTCCATGCCATTCCATGCCATTCCATGCCATTCCATGCCATTCCATGCCATTTCATGCCATTCCATGCCATTCCATGCCATTCCATGCCATTCCATGCCATTCCATGCCATTCCATGCCATTCCATGCCATTCCATGCCATTCCATGCCATTCCATGCCATTCCATGCCATTCCATGCCATTCCATGCCATTCCATGCCATTCCATGCCATTCCATGCCATTCCATGCCATTCCATGCCATTCCATGCCGTGCCATGCCGTGCCATGCCGGTGCCATGCCGGTGCCATGCCGGTGCCATGCCGGTGCCATGCCGGTGCCATGCCGGTGCCATGCCGTGCCATGCCGGTGCCATGCCGTGCCATGCCGGTGCCATGCCGTGCCATGCCGGTGCCATGCCGGTGCCATGCCGTGCCATGCCGGTGCCATGCCGGTGCCATGCCGTGCCATGCCGGTGCCATGCCGTGCCATGACGGTGCCATGCCGTGCCATGCCGTGCCATGCCATTCCATGCCATTCCATGCCATTCCATGCCATTCCATGCCATTCCATGCCATTCAATGCCGTGCCATGCCGTGCCATGCCGTGCCATGCCGTGCCATGCCGGTGCCATGCCGTGCCATGCCGGTGCCATGCCGTGCCATGCCGGTGCCATGCCGTGCCATGCCGGTGCCATGCCGTGCCATGCCGTGCCATGCCGTGCCATGCCGTGCCATGCCGTGCCATGCGGTGCCATGCCATTCCATGCCATTCCATGCCATTCCATGCCATTCCATGTCATTCCATGTCATTCCATGCCATTCCATGTCATTCCATGCCATTCCATGCCATTCCATGCCATTCCATGCCATTCCATGCCATTCCATGCCATTCCATGCCATTCCATGCCATTCCATGCCATTCCATGCCATTCCATGCCTTTCCATGCCATTCCATGCCATTCCATGCCATTCCATGCCATTCCATGCCATTCAATGCCGTGCCATGCCGTGCCATGCCGTGCCATGCCGTGCCATGCCGTGCCATGCCGGTGCAATGCCGGTGCCATGCCGTGCCATGCCGGTGCCATGCCGTGCCATGCCGGTGCCATGCCGTGCCATGCCGGTGCCATGCCGTGCCATGCCGGTGCCATGCCGTGCCATGCCGGTGCCATGCCGTGCCATGCCGTGCCATGCCGGTGCCATGCCGTGCCATGCCGGTGCCATGCCGTGCCATGCCGGTGCCATGCCGTGCCATGCCGTGCCATGCCGTGCCATGCCGGTGCCATGCCGTGCCATGCCGGTGCCATGCCGTGCCATGCCGGTGCCATGCCGTGCCATGCCGGTGCCATGCCGTGCCATGCCGGTGCCATGCCGGTGCCATGCCGTGCCATGCCGGTGCCATGCCGTGCCATGCCGGTGCCATGCCGTGCCATGCCGGTGCCATGCCGTGCCATGCCGGTGCCATGCCGTGCCATGCCGTGCCATGCCGGTGCCATGCCGTGCCATGCCGGTGCCATGCCGTGCCATGCCGGTGCCATGCCATTCCATGCCATTCCATGCCATTCCATGCCATTCCATGCCATTCCATGCCATTCCATGCCATTCAATGCCATTCCATGCCGTGCCATGCCGTGCCATGCCGTGCCATGCCGTGCCATGCCGGTGCCATGCCGGTGCCATGCCGTGCCATGCCGGTGCCATGCCGTGCCATGCCGGTGCCATGCCGTGCCATGCCGGTGCCATGCCGTGCCATGCCGGTGCCATGCCGTGCCATGCCGGTGCCATGCCGTGCCATGCCGGTGCCATGCCGTGCCATGCCGGTGCCATGCCGTGCCATGCCGGTGCCATGCCGTGCCATGCCGTGCCATGCCGGTGCCATGCCGTGCCATGCCGGTGCCATGCCGTGCCATGCCGTGCCATGCCGTGCCATGCCAGTCCATGCCAGTCCATGCCAGTCCATGCCATTCCATGCCACTCAATGCGGTGCCATGCCGTGTCATGCCGTGCCATTCCGTGCCATTGAATGCCATTCCATGCCATTCAATGCCGTGCCATGCCGTGCCATGCCGTGCCATGCCGTGCCATGCCGGTGCCATGCCGTGCCATGCCGTGCCATGCCGGTGCCATGCCGTGCCATGCCGGTGCCATGCCGTGCCATGCCGGTGCCATGCCGTGCCATGCCGTGCCATGCCATTCCATGCCATTCCATGCCAGTCCATGCCAGTCCATGCCAGTCCATGCCATTCCATGCCATTCCATGCCACTCAATGCGGTGCCATGCCGTGCCATGCCGTGCCATTCCGTGCCATTGAATGCCATTCCATGCCATTCAATGCCGTGCCATGCCGTGCCATGCCGTGCCATGCCGGTGCCATGCCGTGCCATGCCGGTGCCATGCCGTGCCATGCCGGTGCCATGCCGTGCCATGCCGGTGCCATGCCGTGCCATGCCGGTGCCATGCCGTGCCATGCCTGTGCCATGCCGTGCCATGCCGGTGCCATGCCGTGCCATGCCGGTGCCATGCCGTGCCATGCCGTGCCATGCCGTGCCATGCCGGTGCCATGCCGTGCCATGCCGGTGCCATGCCGTGCCATGCCTGTGCCATGCCGTGCCATGCCGGTGCCATGCCGTGCCATGCCGGTGCCATGCCGTGCCATGCCGGTGCCATGCCGTGCCATGCCGGTGCCATGCCGTGCCATGCCGGTGCCATGCCGTGCCATGCCGGTGCCATGCCGTGCCATGCCGGTGCCATGCCGTGCCATGCCGGTGCCATGCCGTGCCATGCCGGTGCCATGCCGTGCCATGCCGGTGCCATGCCGTGCCATGCCGGTGCCATGCCGTGCCATGCCGGTGCCATGCCGTGCCATGCCGGTGCCATGCCGTGCCATGCCGGTGCCATGCCGTGCCATGCCGGTGCCATGCCGTGCCATGCCGGTGCCATGCCGTGCCATGCCGGTGCCATGCCGTGCCATGCCGGTGCCATGCCGTGCCATGCCGGTGCCATGCCGTGCCATGCCGGTGCCATGCCGTGCCATGCCGGTGCCATGCCGTGCCATGCCGGTGCCATGCCGTGCCATGCCGGTGCCATGCCGTGCCATGCCGTGCCATGCCGGTGCCATGCCGTGCCATGCCGGTGCCATGCCGTGCCATGCCGTGCCATGCCGTGCCATGCCGTGCCATGCCGGTGCCATGCCGTGCCATGCCGGTGCCATGCCGTGCCATGCCGGTGCCATGCCGTGCCATGCCGTGCCATGCCGTGCCATGCCGGTGCCATGCCGTGCCATGCCGGTGCCATGCCGTGCCATGCCGGTGCCATGCCGTGCCATGCCGGTGCCATGCCGTGCCATGCCGGTGCCATGCCGTGCCATGCCGTGCCATGCCGGTGCCATGCCGTGCCATGCCGGTGCCATGCCGTGCCATGCCGGTGCCATGCCGTGCCATGCCGTGCCATGCCGGTGCCATGCCGTGCCATGCCGGTGCCATGCCGTGCCATGCCGGTGCCATGCCGTGCCATGCCGGTGCCATGCCGTGCCATGCCGGTGCCATGCCGTGCCATGCCGGTGCCATGCCGTGCCATGCCGGTGCCATGCCGTGCCATGCCGGTGCCATGCCGTGCCATGCCGGTGCCATGCCATTCCATGCCATTCCATGCCATTCCATGCCATTCAATGCCATTCCATGCCGTGCCATGCCGTGCCATGCCGTGCCATGCCGGTGCCATGCCGGTGCCATGCCGTGCCATGCCGGTGCCATGCCGTGCCATGCCGGTGCCATGCCGTGCCATGCCGGTGCCATGCCGTGCCATGCCGGTGCCATGCCGTGCCATGCCGGTGCCATGCCGTGCCATGCCGTGCCATGCCGGTGCCATGCCGTGCCATGCCGTGCCATGCCATTCCATGCCATTCCATGCCAGTCCATGCCAGTCCATGCCAGTCCATGCCATTCCATGCCATTCCATGCCACTCAATGCGGTGCCATGCCGTGTCATGCCGTGCCATTCCGTGCCATTGAATGCCATTCCATGCCATTGAATGCCATTCCATGCCATTCAATGCCGTGCCATGCCGGTGCCATGCCGTGCCATGCCGGTGCCATGCCGTGCCATGCCGGTGCCATGCCGTGCCATGCCGGTGCCATGCCGTGCCATGCCGTGCCATGCCATTCCATCCCATTCCATGCCAGTCCATGCCAGTCCATGCCAGTCCATGCCATTCCATGCCATTCCATGCCATTCCATGCCACTCAATGCGGTGCCATGCCGTGCCATGCCGTGCCATGCCGTGCCATGCCGGTGCCATGCCGTGCCATGCCGGTGCCATGCCGTGCCATGCCGGTGCCATGCCGTGCCATGCCGGTGCCATGCCGTGCCATGCCTGTGCCATGCCGTGCCATGCCGGTGCCATGCCGTGCCATGCCGGTGCCATGCCGTGCCATGCCGTGCCATGCCGTGCCATGCCGTGCCATGCCGGTGCCATGCCGTGCCATGCCGTGCCATGCCGGTGCCATGCCGTGCCATGCCGGTGCCATGCCGTGCCATGCCGGTGCCATGCCGGTGCCATGCCGGTGCCATGCCGTGCCATGCCGGTGCCATGCCGTGCCATGCCGGTGCCATGCCGTGCCATGCCGGTGCCATGCCGTGCCATGCCGTGCCATGCCGTGCCATGCGGTGCCATGCCATTCCATGCCATTCCATGCCATTCCATGCCATTCCATGCCATTCCATGCCATTCAATGCCGGTGCCATGCCGTGCCATGCGGTGCCATGCCATTCCATGCCGTGCCATGCGGTGCCATGCCATTCCATGCCATTCCATGCCATTCCATGCCATTCCATGCCATTCCATGCCATTCCATGCCATTCCATGCCATTCCATGCCATTCCATGCCATTCCATGCCATTCCATGCCATTCCATGCCATTCCATGCCATTCCATGCCATTCCATGCCATTCCATGCCATTCCATGCCATTCCATGCCATTCCATGCCATTCCATGCCATTCCATGCCATTCCATGCCATTCCATGCCATTCCATGCCATTCCATGCCATTCCATGCCATTCCATGCCATTCCATGCCGTGCCATGCCGTGCCATGCCGGTGCCATGCCGGTGCCATGCAGGTGCCATGCCGTGCCATGCCGGTGCCATGCCGTGCCATGCCATTCCATGCCATTCCATGTCATTCCATGCCATTCCATGTCATTCCATGCCATTCCATGCCATTCCATGCCATTCCATGCCATTCCATGCCATTCCATGCCATTCCATGCCATTCCATGCCATTCCATGCCATTCCATGCCATTCCATGCCATTCCATGCCATTCCATGCCATTCAATGCCATTCCATGCCGGTGCCATGCCGTGCCATGCCGGTGCCATGCCGTGCCATGCCGGTGCCATGCCGTGCCATGCCGGTGCCATGCCGTGCCATGCCGGTGCCATGCCGTGCCATGCCGGTGCCATGCCGTGCCATGCCGGTGCCATGCCGTGCCATGCCGGTGCCATGCCGTGCCATGCCGTGCCATGCCGGTGCCATGCCGTGCCATGCCGGTGCCATGCCGTGCCATGCCGTGCCATGCCGGTGCCATGCCGTGCCATGCCGGTGCCATGCCGTGCCATGCCGTGCCATGCCATTCCATGCCATTCCATGCCAGTCCATGCCAGTCCATGCCAGTCCATGCCATTCCATGCCATTCCATGCCACTCAATGCGGTGCCATGCCGTGTCATGCCGTGCCATTCCGTGCCATTGAATGCCATTCCATGCCATTGAATGCCATTCCATGCCATTCAATGCCGTGCCATGCCGGTGCCATGCCGTGCCATGCCGGTGCCATGCCGTGCCATGCCGGTGCCATGCCGTGCCATGCCGGTGCCATGCCGTGCCATGCCGTGCCATGCCATTCCATCCCATTCCATGCCAGTCCATGCCAGTCCATGCCAGTCCATGCCATTCCATGCCATTCCATGCCACTCAATGCGGTGCCATGCCGTGCCATGCCGTGCCATGCCGTGCCATGCCGGTGCCATGCCGTGCCATGCCGGTGCCATGCCGTGCCATGCCGGTGCCATGCCGTGCCATGCCGGTGCCATGCCGTGCCATGCCGGTGCCATGCCGTGCCATGCCGGTGCCATGCCGTGCCATGCCGGTGCCATGCCGTGCCATGCCGGTGCCATGCCGTGCCATGCCGGTGCCATGCCGTGCCATGCCGTGCCATGCCGTGCCATGCCGTGCCATGCCGGTGCCATGCCGTGCCATGCCGGTGCCATGCCGTGCCATGCCGGTGCCATGCCGTGCCATGCCGGTGCCATGCCGTGCCATGCCGGTGCCATGCCGTGCCATGCCGTGCCATGCCGGTGCCATGCCGTGCCATGCCGGTGCCATGCCGTGCCATGCCGGTGCCATGCCGTGCCATGCCGGTGCCATGCCGTGCCATGCCGGTGCCATGCCGTGCCATGCCGGTGCCATGCCGTGCCATGCCGTGCCATGCCGTGCCATGCCGTGCCATGCCGGTGCCATGCCGTGCCATGCCGGTGGCATGCCGTGCCATGCCGGTGCCATGCCGTGCCATGCCGTGCCATGCCGGTGCCATGCCGTGCCATGCCGGTGCCATGCCGTGCCATGCCGGTGCCATGCCGTGCCATGCCGGTGCCATGCCGTGCCATGCCGGTGCCATGCCGTGCCATGCCGGTGCCATGCCATTCCATGCCATTCCATGCCATTCCATGCCATTCCATGCCATTCCATGCCATTCAATGCCATTCCATGCCGTGCCATGCCGTGCCATGCCGGTGCCATGCCGGTGCCATGCCGTGCCATGCCGGTGCCATGCCGTGCCATGCCGGTGCCATGCCGTGCCATGCCGGTGCCATGCCGTGCCATGCCGGTGCCATGCCGTGCCATGCCGGTGCCATGCCGTGCCATGCCGTGCCATGCCGGTGCCATGCCGTGCCATGCCGTGCCATGCCGGTGCCATGCCGTGCCATGCCGGTGCCATGCCGTGCCATGCCGTGCCAGGCCGTGCCATGCCAGTCCATGCCAGTCCATGCCAGTCCATGCCATTCCATGCCATTCCATGCCACTCAATGCGGTGCCATGCCGTGTCATGCCGTGCCATTCCGTGCCATTGAATGCCATTCCATGCCATTCAATGCCGTGCCATGCCGTGCCATGCCGTGCCATGCCGTGCCATGCCGGTGCCATGCCGTGCCATGCCGGTGCCATGCCGTGCCATGCCGGTGCCATGCCGTGCCATGCCGGTGCCATGCCGTGCCATGCCGTGCCATGCCATTCCATGCCATTCCATGCCAGTCCATGCCAGTCCATGCCAGTCCATGCCATTCCATGCCATTCCATGCCACTCAATGCGGTGCCATGCCGTGCCATGCCGTGCCATTCCGTGCCATTGAATGCCATTCCATGCCATTCAATGCCGTGCCATGCCGTGCCATGCCGTGCCATGCCGGTGCCATGCCGTGCCATGCCGGTGCCATGCCGTGCCATGCCGGTGCCATGCCGTGCCATGCCGGTGCCATGCCGTGCCATGCCTGTGCCATGCCGTGCCATGCCGGTGCCATGCCGTGCCATGCCGGTGCCATGCCGTGCCATGCCGTGCCATGCCGGTGCCATGCCGTGCCATGCCGGTGCCATGCCGTGCCATGCCTGTGCCATGCCGTGCCATGCCGGTGCCATGCCGTGCCATGCCGGTGCCATGCCGTGCCATGCCGTGCCATGCCGGTGCCATGCCGTGCCATGCCGGTGCCATGCCGTGCCATGCCATTCCATGCCATTCCATGCCATTCCATGCCATTCAATGCCATTCCATGCCGGTGCCATGCCGTGCCATGCCGGTGCCATGCCGTGCCATGCCGGTGCCATGCCGTGCCATGCCGGTGCCATGCCGTGCCATGCCGGTGCCATGCCGTGCCATGCCGGTGCCATGCCGTGCCATGCCGTGCCATGCCGGTGCCATGCCGTGCCATGCCGGTGCCATGCCGTGCCATGCCGTGCCATGCCGGTGCCATGCCGTGCCATGCCGGTGCCATGCCGTGCCATGCCGTGCCATGCCATTCCATGCCATTCCATGCCAGTCCATGCCAGTCCATGCCAGTCCATGCCATTCCATGCCATTCCATGCCACTCAATGCGGTGCCATGCCGTGTCATGCCGTGCCATTCCGTGCCATTGAATGCCATTCCATGCCATTGAATGCCATTCCATGCCATTCAATGCCGTGCCATGCCGGTGCCATGCCGTGCCATGCCGGTGCCATGCCGTGCCATGCCGGTGCCATGCCGTGCCATGCCGGTGCCATGCCGTGCCATGCCGTGCCATGCCATTCCATCCCATTCCATGCCAGTCCATGCCAGTCCATGCCAGTCCATGCCATTCCATGCCATTCCATGCCACTCAATGCGGTGCCATGCCGTGCCATGCCGTGCCATGCCGTGCCATGCCGGTGCCATGCCGTGCCATGCCGGTGCCATGCCGTGCCATGCCGGTGCCATGCCGTGCCATGCCGGTGCCATGCCGTGCCATGCCGGTGCCATGCCGTGCCATGCCGGTGCCATGCCGTGCCATGCCGGTGCCATGCCGTGCCATGCCGGTGCCATGCCGTGCCATGCCGTGCCATGCCGTGCCATGCCGTGCCATGCCGGTGCCATGCCGTGCCATGCCGGTGCCATGCCGTGCCATGCCGGTGCCATGCCGTGCCATGCCGGTGCCATGCCGTGCCATGCCGGTGCCATGCCGTGCCATGCCGTGCCATGCCGGTGCCATGCCGTGCCATGCCGGTGCCATGCCGTGCCATGCCGGTGCCATGCCGTGCCATGCCGGTGCCATGCCGTGCCATGCCGGTGCCATGCCGTGCCATGCCGGTGCCATGCCGTGCCATGCCGTGCCATGCCGTGCCATGCCGTGCCATGCCGGTGCCATGCCGTGCCATGCCGGTGGCATGCCGTGCCATGCCGGTGCCATGCCGTGCCATGCCGTGCCATGCCGGTGCCATGCCGTGCCATGCCGGTGCCATGCCGTGCCATGCCGGTGCCATGCCGTGCCATGCCGGTGCCATGCCGTGCCATGCCGGTGCCATGCCATTCCATGCCATTCCATGCCATTCCATGCCATTCCATGCCATTCCATGCCATTCAATGCCATTCCATGCCGTGCCATGCCGTGCCATGCCGGTGCCATGCCGGTGCCATGCCGTGCCATGCCGGTGCCATGCCGTGCCATGCCGTGCCATGCCGGTGCCATGCCGGTGCCATGCCGTGCCATGCCGGTGCCATGCCGTGCCATGCCGGTGCCATGCCGTGCCATGCCGGTGCCATGCCGTGCCATGCCGGTGCCATGCCGTGCCATGCCGGTGCCATGCCGTGCCATGCCGTGCCATGCCGGTGCCATGCCGTGCCATGCCGTGCCATGCCGGTGCCATGCCGTGCCATGCCGGTGCCATGCCGTGCCATGCCGTGCCAGGCCGTGCCATGCCAGTCCATGCCAGTCCATGCCAGTCCATGCCATTCCATGCCATTCCATGCCACTCAATGCGGTGCCATGCCGTGTCATGCCGTGCCATTCCGTGCCATTGAATGCCATTCCATGCCATTCAATGCCGTGCCATGCCGTGCCATGCCGTGCCATGCCGTGCCATGCCGGTGCCATGCCGTGCCATGCCGGTGCCATGCCGTGCCATGCCGGTGCCATGCCGTGCCATGCCGGTGCCATGCCGTGCCATGCCGTGCCATGCCATTCCATGCCATTCCATGCCAGTCCATGCCAGTCCATGCCAGTCCATGCCATTCCATGCCATTCCATGCCACTCAATGCGGTGCCATGCCGTGCCATGCCGTGCCATTCCGTGCCATTGAATGCCATTCCATGCCATTCAATGCCGTGCCATGCCGTGCCATGCCGTGCCATGCCGGTGCCATGCCGTGCCATGCCGGTGCCATGCCGTGCCATGCCGGTGCCATGCCGTGCCATGCCGGTGCCATGCCGTGCCATGCCTGTGCCATGCCGTGCCATGCCGGTGCCATGCCGTGCCATGCCGGTGCCATGCCGTGCCATGCCGTGCCATGCCGGTGCCATGCCGTGCCATGCCGGTGCCATGCCGTGCCATGCCTGTGCCATGCCGTGCCATGCCGGTGCCATGCCGTGCCATGCCGGTGCCATGCCGTGCCATGCCGTGCCATGCCGGTGCCATGCCGTGCCATGCCGGTGCCATGCCGTGCCATGCCGGTGCCATGCCGTGCCATGCCGGTGCCATGCCGTGCCATGCCGGTGCCATGCCGTGCCATGCCTGTGCCATGCCGTGCCATGCCGGTGCCATGCCGTGCCATGCCGGTGCCATGCCGTGCCATGCCGGTGCCATGCCGTGCCATGCCGTGCCATGCCGGTGCCATGCCGTGCCATGCCGGTGCCATGCCGTGCCATGCCGGTGCCATGCCGTGCCATGCCGTGCCATGCCGGTGCCATGCCGTGCCATGCCGGTGCCATGCCGTGCCATGCCGGTGCCATGCCGTGCCATGCCGGTGCCATGCCGTGCCATGCCGTGCCATGCCGTGCCATGCCGTGCCATGCCGGTGCCATGCCGTGCCATGCCGGTGCCATGCCGTGCCATGCCGTGCCATGCCGTGCCATGCCATTCCATGCCATTCCATGTCATTCCATGCCATTCCATGTCATTCCATGCCATTCCATGTCATTCCATGCCATTCCATGCCATTCCATGCCATTCCATGCCATTCCATGCCATTCCATGCCATTCCATGCCATTCCATGCCATTCCATGCCATTCCATGCCATTCCATGCCATTCCATGCCATTCCATGCCATTCCATGCCATTCAATGCCATTCCATGCCGGTGCCATGCCGTGCCATGCCGGTGCCATGCCGTGCCATGCCGGTGCCATGCCGTGCCATGCCGGTGCCATGCCGTGCCATGCCGGTGCCATGCCGTGCCATGCCGGTGCCATGCCGTGCCATGCCGGTGCCATGCCGTGCCATGCCGGTGCCATGCCGTGCCATGCCGGTGCCATGCCGTGCCATGCCGGTGCCATGCCGTGCCATGCCGGTGCCATGCCGTGCCATGCCGGTGCCATGCCGTGCCATGCCGGTGCCATGCCGTGCCATGCCGGTGACATGCCGTGCCATGCCGTGCCATGCCGGTGCCATGCCGTGCCATGCCGGTGCCATGCCGGTGCCATGCCGTGCCATGCCGGTGCCATGCCGTGCCATGCCGGTGCCATGCCGTGCCATGCCGGTGCCATGCCGTGCCATGCCGGTGCCATGCCGTGCCATGCCGGTGCCATGCCGTGCCATGCCGTGCCATGCCGGTTCCATGCCATTCAATGCCGGTGCCATGCCGTGCCATGCGGTGCCATGCCATTCCATGCCATTCCATGCCATTCCATGCCATTCCATGCCATTCCATGCCATTCCATGCCATTCCATGCCATTCCATGCCATTTCATGCCATTCCATGCCATTCCATGCCATTCCATGCCATTCCATGCCATTCCATGCCATTCCATGCCATTCCATGCCATTCCATGCCATTCCATGCCATTCCATGCCATTCCATGCCATTCCATGCCATTCCATGCCATTCCATGCCATTCCATGCCATTCCATGCCATTCCATGCCATTCCATGCCATTCCATGCCATTCCATGCCATTCCATGCCATTCCATGCCGGTGCCATGCCGGTGCCATGCCGGTGCCATGCCGGTGCCATGCCGGTGCCATGCCGTGCCATGCCGGTGCCATGCCGTGCCATGCCGGTGCCATGCCGTGCCATGCCGGTGCCATGCCGGTGCCATGCCGTGCCATGCCGGTGCCATGCCGGTGCCATGCCGTGCCATGCCGGTGCCATGCCGTGCCATGACGGTGCCATGCCGTGCCATGCCGTGCCATGCCATTCCATGCCATTCCATGCCATTCCATGCCATTCCATGCCATTCCATGCCATTCAATGCCGTGCCATGCCGTGCCATGCCGTGCCATGCCGTGCCATGCCGGTGCCATGCCGTGCCATGCCGGTGCCATGCCGTGCCATGCCGGTGCCATGCCGTGCCATGCCGTGCCATGCCGTGCCATGCCGTGCCATGCCGTGCCATGCCGTGCCATGCCGTGCCATGCCGTGCCATGCGGTGCCATGCCATTCCATGCCATTCCATGCCATTCCATGCCATTCCATGTCATTCCATGTCATTCCATGCCATTCCATGTCATTCCATGCCATTCCATGCCATTCCATGCCATTCCATGCCATTCCATGCCATTCCATGCCATTCCATGCCATTCCATGCCATTCCATGCCATTCCATGCCATTCCATGCCTTTCCATGCCATTCCATGCCATTCCATGCCATTCCATGCCATTCCATGCCATTCAATGCCGTGCCATGCCGTGCCATGCCGTGCCATGCCGTGCCATGCCGTGCCATGCCGGTGCAATGCCGGTGCCATGCCGTGCCATGCCGGTGCCATGCCGTGCCATGCCGGTGCCATGCCGTGCCATGCCGGTGCCATGCCGTGCCATGCCGGTGCCATGCCGTGCCATGCCGGTGCCATGCCGTGCCATGCCGGTGCCATGCCGTGCCATGCCGTGCCATGCCGGTGCCATGCCGTGCCATGCCGGTGCCATGCCGTGCCATGCCGGTGCCATGCCGTGCCATGCCGTGCCATGCCGTGCCATGCCGGTGCCATGCCGTGCCATGCCGGTGCCATGCCGTGCCATGCCGGTGCCATGCCGTGCCATGCCGGTGCCATGCCGTGCCATGCCGGTGCCATGCCGGTGCCATGCCGTGCCATGCCGGTGCCATGCCGTGCCATGCCGGTGCCATGCCGTGCCATGCCGGTGCCATGCCGTGCCATGCCGGTGCCATGCCGTGCCATGCCGTGCCATGCCGGTGCCATGCCGTGCCATGCCGGTGCCATGCCGTGCCATGCCGGTGCCATGCCATTCCATGCCATTCCATGCCATTCCATGCCATTCCATGCCATTCCATGCCATTCAATGCCATTCCATGCCGTGCCATGCCGTGCCATGCCGTGCCATGCCGTGCCATGCCGGTGCCATGCCGGTGCCATGCCGTGCCATGCCGGTGCCATGCCGTGCCATGCCGGTGCCATGCCGTGCCATGCCGGTGCCATGCCGTGCCATGCCGGTGCCATGCCGTGCCATGCCGGTGCCATGCCGTGCCATGCCGGTGCCATGCCGTGCCATGCCGGTGCCATGCCGTGCCATGCCGTGCCATGCCGGTGCCATGCCGTGCCATGCCGGTGCCATGCCGTGCCATGCCGTGCCATGCCGTGCCATGCCAGTCCATGCCAGTCCATGCCAGTCCATGCCATTCCATGCCACTCAATGCGGTGCCATGCCGTGTCATGCCGTGCCATTCCGTGCCATTGAATGCCATTCCATGCCATTCAATGCCGTGCCATGCCGTGCCATGCCGTGCCATGCCGTGCCATGCCGGTGCCATGCCGTGCCATGCCGTGCCATGCCGGTGCCATGCCGTGCCATGCCGGTGCCATGCCGTGCCATGCCGGTGCCATGCCGTGCCATGCCGTGCCATGCCATTCCATGCCATTCCATGCCAGTCCATGCCAGTCCATGCCAGTCCATGCCATTCCATGCCATTCCATGCCACTCAATGCGGTGCCATGCCGTGCCATGCCGTGCCATTCCGTGCCATTGAATGCCATTCCATGCCATTCAATGCCGTGCCATGCCGTGCCATGCCGTGCCATGCCGGTGCCATGCCGTGCCATGCCGGTGCCATGCCGTGCCATGCCGGTGCCATGCCGTGCCATGCCGGTGCCATGCCGTGCCATGCCTGTGCCATGCCGTGCCATGCCGGTGCCATGCCGTGCCATGCCGGTGCCATGCCGTGCCATGCCGTGCCATGCCGGTGCCATGCCGTGCCATGCCGGTGCCATGCCGTGCCATGCCTGTGCCATGCCGTGCCATGCCGGTGCCATGCCGTGCCATGCCGGTGCCATGCCGTGCCATGCCGTGCCATGCCGGTGCCATGCCGTGCCATGCCGGTGCCATGCCGTGCCATGCCGGTGCCATGCCGTGCCATGCCGGTGCCATGCCGTGCCATGCCGGTGCCATGCCGTGCCATGCCGGTGCCATGCCGTGCCATGCCGGTGCCATGCCGTGCCATGCCGGTGCCATGCCGTGCCATGCCGGTGCCATGCCGTGCCATGCCGTGCCATGCCGTGCCATGCCGGTGCCATGCCGTGCCATGCCGGTGCCATGCCGTGCCATGCCGTGCCATGCCGTGCCATGCCGGTGCCATGCCGTGCCATGCCGGTGCCATGCCGTGCCATGCCGGTGCCATGCCGTGCCATGCCGGTGCCATGCCGTGCCATGCCGGTGCCATGCCGTGCCATGCCGGTGCCATGCCGTGCCATGCCGTGCCATGCCGGTGCCATGCCGTGCCATGCCGATGCCATGCCGTGCCATGCCGGTGCCATGCCGTGCCATGCCGGTGCCATGCCGTGCCATGCCGTGCCATGCCGTGCCATGCCGTGCCATGCCGTGCCATGCCGGTGCCATGCCGTGCCATGCCGTGCCATGCCGTGCCATGCCATTCCATGCCATTCCATGTCATTCCATGCCATTCCATGTCATTCCATGCCATTCCATGCCATTCCATGCCATTCCATGCCATTCCATGCCATTCCATGCCATTCCATGCCATTCCATGCCATTCCATGCCATTCCATGCCATTCCATGCCATTCCATGCCATTCCATGCCATTCAATGCCATTCCATGCCGGTGCCATGCCGTGCCATGCCGGTGCCATGCCGTGCCATGCCGGTGCCATGCCGTGCCATGCCGGTGCCATGCCGTGCCATGCCGGTGCCATGCCATTCCATGCCGGTGCCATGCCGTGCCATGCCGGTGCCATGCCGTGCCATGCCGGTGCCATGCCGTGCCATGCCGGTGCCATGCCGTGCCATGCCGGTGCCATGCCGTGCCATGCCGGTGCCATGCCGTGCCATGCCGGTGCCATGCCGTGCCATGCCGGTGCCATGCCGTGCCATGCCGGTGCCATGCCGTGCCATGCCGGTGCCATGCCGTGCCATGCCGGTGCCATGCCGTGCCATGCCGGTGACATGCCGTGCCATGCCGTGCCATGCCGGTGCCATGCCGTGCCATGCCGGTGCCATGCCGGTGCCATGCCGTGCCATGCCGGTGCCATGCCGTGCCATGCCGGTGCCATGCCGTGCCATGCCGGTGCCATGCCGTGCCATGCCGGTGCCATGCCGTGCCATGCCGTGCCATGCCGGTTCCATGCCATTCAATGCCGGTGCCATGCCGTGCCATGCGGTGCCATGCCATTCCATGCCATTCCATGCCATTCCATGCCATTCCATGCCATTCCATGCCATTCCATGCCATTCCATGCCATTTCATGCCATTCCATGCCATTCCATGCCATTCCATGCCATTCCATGCCATTCCATGCCATTCCATGCCATTCCATGCCATTCCATGCCATTCCATGCCATTCCATGCCATTCCATGCCATTCCATGCCATTCCATGCCATTCCATGCCATTCCATGCCATTCCATGCCATTCCATGCCATTCCATGCCGTGCCATGCCGTGCCATGCCGGTGCCATGCCGGTGCCATGCCGGTGCCATGCCGGTGCCATGCCGGTGCCATGCCGTGCCATGCCGGTGCCATGCCGTGCCATGCCGTGCCATGCCGTGCCATGCCGGTGCCATGCCGTGCCATGCCGGTGCCATGCCGGTGCCATGCCGTGCCATGCCGGTGCCATGCCGGTGCCATGCCGTGCCATGCCGGTGCCATGCCGTGCCATGACGGTGCCATGCCGTGCCATGCCGTGCCATGCCATTCCATGCCATTCCATGCCATTCCATGCCATTCCATGCCATTCCATGCCATTCAATGCCGTGCCATGCCGTGCCATGCCGTGCCATGCCGTGCCATGCCGGTGCCATGCCGTGCCATGCCGGTGCCATGCCGTGCCATGCCGGTGCCATGCCGTGCCATGCCGTGCCATGCCGTGCCATGCCGTGCCATGCCGTGCCATGCCGTGCCATGCCGTGCCATGCCGTGCCATGCCGTGCCATGCGGTGCCATGCCATTCCATGCCATTCCATGCCATTCCATGCCATTCCATGTCATTCCATGTCATTCCATGCCATTCCATGCCATTCCATGCCATTCCATGCCATTCCATGCCATTCCATGCCATTCCATGCCATTCCATGCCATTCCATGCCATTCCATGCCTTTCCATGCCATTCCATGCCATTCCATGCCATTCCATGCCATTCCATGCCATTCAATGCCGTGCCATGCCGTGCCATGCCGTGCCATGCCGTGCCATGCCGTGCCATGCCGTGCCATGCCGTGCCATGCCGGTGCAATGCCGGTGCCATGCCGTGCCATGCCGGTGCCATGCCGTGCCATGCCGGTGCCATGCCGTGCCATGCCGGTGCCATGCCGTGCCATGCCGGTGCCATGCCGTGCCATGCCGGTGCCATGCCGTGCCATGCCGGTGCCATGCCGGTGCCATGCCGTGCCATGCCGGTGCCATGCCGTGCCATGCCGGTGCCATGCCGTGCCATGCCGTGCCATGCCGGTGCCATGCCGTGCCATGCCGGTGCCATGCCGTGCCATTCCGTGCCATTCCGTGCCATTCCATGCCATTCCATGCCATTCCATGCCATTCCATGCCATTCCATGCCATTCCATGCCATTCCATGCCATTCCATGCCATTCCATGCCATTCCATGCCATTCCATGTCATTCCATGCCATTCCATGCCATTCCATGCCATTCCATGCCATTCCATGCCATTCCGTGCCATTCCGTGCCATTCCATGCCATTCCGTGCCATTCCATGCCATTCCATGCCATTCCATGCCATTCCATGCCATTCCATGCCATTCCATGCCATTCCATGCCATTCCATGTCATTCCATGCCATTCCATGCCATTCCATGCCATTCCATGCCATTCCATGCCATTCCGTGCCATTCCGTGCCATTCCATGCCATTCCGTGCCATTCCATGCCATTCCGTGCCATTCCGTGCCATTCCGTGCCATTCCATGCCATTCCATGCCATTCCATGCCATTCCATGCCATTCCATGCCATTCCATGCCATTCCATGCCATTCCATGCCATTCCATGTCATTCCATGCCATTCCATGCCATTCCATGCCATTCCATGCCATTCCATGCCATTCCGTGCCATTCCGTGCCATTCCGTGCCATTCCATGCCATTCCGTGCCATTCCATGCCATTCCATGCCATTCCATGCCATTCCATGCCATTCCATGCCATTCCATGCCATTCCATGCCATTCCATGCCATTCCATGCCATTCCATGCCATTCCATGCCATTCCATGCCGTGCCATGCCGTGCCATGCCGTGCCATGCCGTGCCATGCCGTGCCATGCCGTGCCATGCCGTGCCATGCCGGTGCCATGCCGTGCCATGCCGGTGCCATGCCGTGCCATGCCGGTGCCATGCCGTGCCATGCCGGTGCCATGCCGTGCCATGCCGGTGCCATGCCGTGCCATGCCGTGCCATGCCGGTGCCATGCCGTGCCATGCCGGTGCCATGCCGTGCCATGCCGGTGCCATGCCGTGCCATGCCGTGCCATGCCGGTGCCATGCCGTGCCATGCCGTGCCATGCCATTCCATGCCATTCCATGCCATTCCATGCCATTCCATGCCATTCCATGCCATTCCATGCCATTCCATGCCATTCCATGTCATTCCATGCCATTCCATGTCATTCCATGCCATTCCATGCCATTCCATGCCATTCCATGCCATTCCATGCCATTCCATGCCATTCCATGCCATTCCATGCCATTCCATGCCGGTGCCATGCCGTGCCATGCCGGTGCCATGCCGTGCCATGCCGGTGCCATGCCGTGCCATGCCGGTGCCATGCCGTGCCATGCCGGTGCCATGCCGTGCCATGCCGGTGCCATGCCGTGCCATGCCGGTGCCATGCCGTGCCATGCCGGTGCCATGCCGTGCCATGCCGGTGCCATGCCGGTGCCATGCCGGTGCCATGCCGTGCCATGCCGGTGCCATGCCGGTGCCATGCCGTGCCATGCCGGTGCCATGCCGTGCCATGCCGGTGCCATGCCGTGCCATGCCGGTGCCATGCCGTGCCATGCCGGTGCCATGCCGTGCCATGCCGGTGCCATGCCGTGCCATGCCGGTGCCATGCCGTGCCATGCCGGTGCCATGCCGTGCCATGCCGGTGCCATGCCGTGCCATGCCGGTGCCATGCCGTGCCATGCCGGTGCCATGCCGTGCCATGCCGGTGCCATGCCGTGCCATGCCGGTGCCATGCCGTGCCATGCCGGTGCCATGCCGTGCCATGCCGGTGCCATGCCGTGCCATGCCGTGCCATGCCGGTGCCATGCCGTGCCATGCCGGTGCCATGCCGTGCCATGCCGGTGCCATGCCGTGCCATGCCGTGCCATGCCGTGCCATGCCGGTGCCATGCCGTGCCATGCCGGTGCCATGCCGTGCCATGCCGGTGCCATGCCGTGCCATGCCGTGCCATGCCGGTGCCATGCCGTGCCATGCCATTCCATGCCATTCCATGCCATTCCATGCCATTCCATGCCATTCCATGCCATTCCATGCCATTCCATGCCATTCCATGCCATTCCATGCCATTCCATGCCATTCCATGCCATTCCATGCCGTGCCATGCCGTGCCATGCCGGTGCCATGCCGGTGCCATGCCGTGCCATGCCGGTGCCATGCCGGTGCCATGCCGTGCCATGCCGGTGCCATGCCGTGCCATGCCGGTGCCATGCCGTGCCATGCCGGTGCCATGCCGTGCCATGCCGGTGCCATGCCGTGCCATGCCGGTGCCATGCCGTGCCATGCCGGTGCCATGCCGTGCCATGCCGGTGCCATGCCGTGCCATGCCGGTGCCATGCCGTGCCATGGCGGTGCCATGCCGTGCCATGCCGGTGCCATGCCGTGCCATGCCGGTGCCATGCCGGTGCCATGCCGTGCCATGCCGGTGCCATGCCGTGCCATGCCGGTGCCATGCCGTGCCATGCCGGTGCCATGCCGGTGCCATGCCGTGCCATGCCGGTGCCATGCCGTGCCATGCCGGTGCCATGCCGGTGCCATGCCGTGCCATGCCGTGCCATGCCGGTGCCATGCCGTGCCATGCCGGTGCCATGCCGTGCCATGCCGGTGCCATGCCGGTGCCATGCCGTGCCATGCCGTGCCATGCCGGTGCCATTCCGTGCCATGCCGGTGCCATGCCGTGCCATGCCGTGCCATGCCGTGCCATGCCGTGCCATGCCATTCCATGCCATTCCATGCCATTCCATGCCATTCCATGCCATTCCATGCCATTCCATGTCATTCCATGCCATTCCATGCCATTCCATGCCATTCCATGCCATTCCATGCCATTCCATGCCATTCCATGCCATTCCATGCCATTCCATGCCATTCCATGCCATTTCATGCCATTCCATGCCATTCCATGCCATTCCATGCCATTCCATGCCATTCCATGCCATTCCATGCCATTCAATGCCATTCCATGCCGGTGCCATGCCGTGCCATGCCGGTGCCATGCCGTGCCATGCCGGTGCCATGCCGTGCCATGCCGGTGCCATGCCGTGCCATGCCGGTGCCATGCCGGTGCCATGCCGTGCCATGCCGGTGCCATGCCGGTGCCATGCCGGTGCCATGCCGTGCCATGCCGGTGCCATGCCGTGCCATGCCGTGCCATGCCGGTGCCATGCCGTGCCATGCCGTGCCATGCCGGTGCCATGCCGTGCCATGCCGTGCCATGCCATTCCATGCCATTCCATGCCATTCCATGACATTCCATGTCATTCCATGCCATTCCATGCCATTCCATGCCATTCCATGCCATTCCATGCCATTCAATGCCATTCCATGCCGGTGCCATGCCGTGCCATGCCGGTGCCATGCCGTGCCATGCCGGTGCCATGCCGTGCCATGCCGGTGCCATGCCGTGCCATGCCGGTGCCATGCCGTGCCATGCCGGTGCCATGCCGTGCCATGCCGGTGCCATGCCGTGCCATGCCGGTGCCATGCCGTGCCATGCCGGTGCCATGCCGTGCCATGCCGGTGCCATGCCGTGCCATGCCGGTGCCATGCCGTGCCATGCCGGTGCCATGCCGTGCCATGCCGGTGCCATGCCGTGCCATGCCGGTGCCATGCCGTGCCATGCCGGTGCCATGCCGTGCCATGCCGGTGCCATGCCGTGCCATGCCGGTGCCATGCCGTGCCATGCCGGTGCCATGCCGTGCCATGCCGGTGCCATGCCGTGCCATGCCGGTGCCATGCCGTGCCATGCCGGTGCCATGCCGTGCCATGCCGGTGCCATGCCGTGCCATGCCGGTGCCATGCCGTGCCATGCCGGTGCCATGCCGTGCCATGCCGGTGCCATGCCGTGCCATGCCGGTGCCATGCCGTGCCATGCCGGTGCCATGCCGTGCCATGCCGGTGCCATGCCGTGCCATGCCGTGCCATGCCGGTGCCATGCCGTGCCATGCCGGTGCCATGCCGTGCCATGCCGGTGCCATGCCGTGCCATGCCGTGCCATGCCGTGCCATGCCGGTGCCATGCCGTGCCATGCCGGTGCCATGCCGTGCCATGCCGGTGCCATGCCGTGCCATGCCGGTGCCATGCCGTGCCATGCCGGTGCCATGCCGTGCCATGCCGTGCCATGCCGTGCCATGCCGTGCCATGCCGGTGCCATGCCGTGCCATGCCGGTGCCATGCCGTGCCATGCCGGTGCCATGCCGTGCCATGCCGTGCCATGCCGGTGCCATGCCGTGCCATGCCGGTGCCATGCCGTGCCATGCCGGTGCCATGCCGTGCCATGCCGGTGCCATGCCGTGCCATGCCGGTGCCATGCCGTGCCATGCCGGTGCCATGCCGTGCCATGCCGGTGCCATGCCGTGCCATGCCGGTGCCATGCCGTGCCATGCCGGTGCCATGCCATTCCATGCCATTCCATGCCATTCCATGCCATTCCATGCCATTCCATGCCATTCCATGCCATTCCATGCCATTCAATGCCATTCCATGCCGTGCCATGCCGTGCCATGCCGTGCCATGCCGGTGCCATGCCGGTGCCATGCCGTGCCATGCCGGTGCCATGCCGTGCCATGCCGGTGCCATGCCGTGCCATGCCGGTGCCATGCCGTGCCATGCCGGTGCCATGCCGTGCCATGCCGTGCCATGCCGGTGCCATGCCGTGCCATGCCGGTGCCATGCCGTGCCATGCCGTGCCATGCCATTCCATGCCATTCCATGCCAGTCCATGCCAGTCCATGCCAGTCCATGCCATTCCATGCCATTCCATGCCACTCAATGCGGTGCCATGCCGTGTCATGCCGTGCCATTCCGTGCCATTGAATGCCATTCCATGCCATTGAATGCCATTCCATGCCATTCAATGCCGTGCCATGCCGGTGCCATGCCGTGCCATGCCGGTGCCATGCCGTGCCATGCCGGTGCCATGCCGTGCCATGCCGGTGCCATGCCGTGCCATGCCGTGCCATGCCATTCCATCCCATTCCATGCCAGTCCATGCCAGTCCATGCCAGTCCATGCCATTCCATGCCATTCCATGCCACTCAATGCGGTGCCATGCCGTGCCATGCCGTGCCATGCCGTGCCATGCCGGTGCCATGCCGTGCCATGCCGGTGCCATGCCGTGCCATGCCGGTGCCATGCCGTGCCATGCCGGTGCCATGCCGTGCCATGCCTGTGCCATGCCGTGCCATGCCGGTGCCATGCCGTGCCATGCCGGTGCCATGCCGTGCCATGCCGTGCCATGCCGTGCCATGCCGTGCCATGCCGTGCCATGCCGGTGCCATGCCGTGCCATGCCGGTGCCATGCCGTGCCATGCCGGTGCCATGCCGTGCCATGCCGGTGCCATGCCGTGCCATGCCGGTGCCATGCCGTGCCATGCCGGTGCCATGCCGTGCCATGCCGGTGCCATGCCGTGCCATGCCGGTGCCATGCCGTGCCATGCCGTGCCATGCCGGTGCCATGCCGTGCCATGCCGGTGCCATGCCGTGCCATGCCGTGCCATGCCGTGCCATGCCGTGCCATGCCGGTGCCATGCCGTGCCATGCCGGTGCCATGCCGTGCCATGCCGGTGCCATGCCGTGCCATGCCGTGCCATGCCGTGCCATGCCGGTGCCATGCCGTGCCATGCCGGTGCCATGCCGTGCCATGCCGGTGCCATGCCGTGCCATGCCGGTGCCATGCCGTGCCATGCCGGTGCCATGCCGTGCCATGCCGTGCCATGCCGGTGCCATGCCGTGCCATGCCGGTGCCATGCCGTGCCATGCCGGTGCCATGCCGTGCCATGCCGTGCCATGCCGGTGCCATGCCGTGCCATGCCGGTGCCATGCCGTGCCATGCCGGTGCCATGCCGTGCCATGCCGGTGCCATGCCGTGCCATGCCGGTGCCATGCCGTGCCATGCCGGTGCCATGCCGTGCCATGCCGGTGCCATGCCGTGCCATGCCGGTGCCATGCCGTGCCATGCCGGTGCCATGCCATTCCATGCCATTCCATGCCATTCCATGCCATTCAATGCCATTCCATGCCGTGCCATGCCGTGCCATGCCGTGCCATGCCGGTGCCATGCCGGTGCCATGCCGTGCCATGCCGGTGCCATGCCGTGCCATGCCGGTGCCATGCCGTGCCATGCCGGTGCCATGCCGTGCCATGCCGGTGCCATGCCGTGCCATGCCGGTGCCATGCCGTGCCATGCCGTGCCATGCCGGTGCCATGCCGTGCCATGCCGGTGCCATGCCGTGCCATGCCGTGCCATGCCATTCCATGCCATTCCATGCCAGTCCATGCCAGTCCATGCCAGTCCATGCCATTCCATGCCATTCCATGCCACTCAATGCGGTGCCATGCCGTGTCATGCCGTGCCATTCCGTGCCATTGAATGCCATTCCATGCCATTGAATGCCATTCCATGCCATTCAATGCCGTGCCATGCCGGTGCCATGCCGTGCCATGCCGGTGCCATGCCGTGCCATGCCGGTGCCATGCCGTGCCATGCCGGTGCCATGCCGTGCCATGCCGTGCCATGCCATTCCATCCCATTCCATGCCAGTCCATGCCAGTCCATGCCAGTCCATGCCATTCCATGCCATTCCATGCCATTCCATGCCACTCAATGCGGTGCCATGCCGTGCCATGCCGTGCCATGCCGTGCCATGCCGGTGCCATGCCGTGCCATGCCGGTGCCATGCCGTGCCATGCCGGTGCCATGCCGTGCCATGCCGGTGCCATGCCGTGCCATGCCTGTGCCATGCCGTGCCATGCCGGTGCCATGCCGTGCCATGCCGGTGCCATGCCGTGCCATGCCGTGCCATGCCGTGCCATGCCGTGCCATGCCGGTGCCATGCCGTGCCATGCCGTGCCATGCCGGTGCCATGCCGTGCCATGCCGGTGCCATGCCGTGCCATGCCGGTGCCATGCCGGTGCCATGCCGGTGCCATGCCGTGCCATGCCGGTGCCATGCCGTGCCATGCCGGTGCCATGCCGTGCCATGCCTGTGCCATGCCGTGCCATGCCGGTGCCATGCCGTGCCATGCCGGTGCCATGCCGTGCCATGCCGTGCCATGCCGTGCCATGCCGTGCCATGCCGGTGCCATGCCGTGCCATGCCGTGCCATGCCGGTGCCATGCCGTGCCATGCCGGTGCCATGCCGTGCCATGCCGGTGCCATGCCGGTGCCATGCCGGTGCCATGCCGTGCCATGCCGTGCCATGCCGGTGCCATGCCGTGCCATGCCGTGCCATGCCGTGCCATGCCGGTGCCATGCCGTGCCATGCCGGTGCCATGCCGGTGCCATGCCGTGCCATGCCGGTGCCATGCCGGTGCCATGCCGTGCCATGCCGGTGCCATGCCGTGCCATGACGGTGCCATGCTGTGCCATGCCGTGCCATGCCATTCCATGCCATTCCATGCCATTCCATGCCATTCCATGCCATTCCATGCCATTCAATGCCGTGCCATGCCGTGCCATGCCGTGCCATGCCGTGCCATGCCGGTGCCATGCCGTGCCATGCCGGTGCCATGCCGTGCCATGCCGGTGCCATGCCGTGCCATGCCGTGCCATGCCGTGCCATGCCGTGCCATGCCGTGCCATGCCGTGCCATGCCGTGCCATGCCGTGCCATGCCGTGCCATGCGGTGCCATGCCATTCCATGCCATTCCATGCCATTCCATGCCATTCCATGTCATTCCATGTCATTCCATGCCATTCCATGCCATTCCATGCCATTCCATGCCATTCCATGCCATTCCATGCCATTCCATGCCATTCCATGCCATTCCATGCCATTCCATGCCTTTCCATGCCATTCCATGCCATTCCATGCCATTCCATGCCATTCCATGCCATTCAATGCCGTGCCATGCCGTGCCATGCCGTGCCATGCCGTGCCATGCCGTGCCATGCCGTGCCATGCCGTGCCATGCCGGTGCAATGCCGGTGCCATGCCGTGCCATGCCGGTGCCATGCCGTGCCATGCCGGTGCCATGCCGTGCCATGCCGGTGCCATGCCGTGCCATGCCGGTGCCATGCCGTGCCATGCCGGTGCCATGCCGTGCCATGCCGGTGCCATGCCGGTGCCATGCCGTGCCATGCCGGTGCCATGCCGTGCCATGCCGGTGCCATGCCGTGCCATGCCGTGCCATGCCGGTGCCATGCCGTGCCATGCCGGTGCCATGCCGTGCCATTCCGTGCCATTCCGTGCCATTCCATGCCATTCCATGCCATTCCATGCCATTCCATGCCATTCCATGCCATTCCATGCCATTCCATGCCATTCCATGCCATTCCATGCCATTCCATGCCATTCCATGTCATTCCATGCCATTCCATGCCATTCCATGCCATTCCATGCCATTCCATGCCATTCCGTGCCATTCCGTGCCATTCCATGCCATTCCGTGCCATTCCATGCCATTCCATGCCATTCCATGCCATTCCATGCCATTCCATGCCATTCCATGCCATTCCATGCCATTCCATGTCATTCCATGCCATTCCATGCCATTCCATGCCATTCCATGCCATTCCATGCCATTCCGTGCCATTCCGTGCCATTCCATGCCATTCCGTGCCATTCCATGCCATTCCGTGCCATTCCGTGCCATTCCGTGCCATTCCATGCCATTCCATGCCATTCCATGCCATTCCATGCCATTCCATGCCATTCCATGCCATTCCATGCCATTCCATGCCATTCCATGTCATTCCATGCCATTCCATGCCATTCCATGCCATTCCATGCCATTCCATGCCATTCCGTGCCATTCCGTGCCATTCCGTGCCATTCCATGCCATTCCGTGCCATTCCATGCCATTCCATGCCATTCCATGCCATTCCATGCCATTCCATGCCATTCCATGCCATTCCATGCCATTCCATGCCATTCCATGCCATTCCATGCCATTCCATGCCATTCCATGCCGTGCCATGCCGTGCCATGCCGTGCCATGCCGTGCCATGCCGTGCCATGCCGTGCCATGCCGTGCCATGCCGGTGCCATGCCGTGCCATGCCGGTGCCATGCCGTGCCATGCCGGTGCCATGCCGTGCCATGCCGGTGCCATGCCGTGCCATGCCGGTGCCATGCCGTGCCATGCCGTGCCATGCCGGTGCCATGCCGTGCCATGCCGGTGCCATGCCGTGCCATGCCGGTGCCATGCCGTGCCATGCCGTGCCATGCCGGTGCCATGCCGTGCCATGCCGTGCCATGCCATTCCATGCCATTCCATGCCATTCCATGCCATTCCATGCCATTCCATGCCATTCCATGCCATTCCATGCCATTCCATGTCATTCCATGCCATTCCATGTCATTCCATGCCATTCCATGCCATTCCATGCCATTCCATGCCATTCCATGCCATTCCATGCCATTCCATGCCATTCCATGCCATTCCATGCCATTCCATGCCATTCCATGCCGGTGCCATGCCGTGCCATGCCGGTGCCATGCCGTGCCATGCCGGTGCCATGCCGTGCCATGCCGGTGCCATGCCGTGCCATGCCGGTGCCATGCCGTGCCATGCCGGTGCCATGCCGTGCCATGCCGGTGCCATGCCGTGCCATGCCGGTGCCATGCCGTGCCATGCCGGTGCCATGCCGGTGCCATGCCGGTGCCATGCCGTGCCATGCCGGTGCCATGCCGGTGCCATGCCGTGCCATGCCGGTGCCATGCCGTGCCATGCCGGTGCCATGCCGTGCCATGCCGGTGCCATGCCGTGCCATGCCGGTGCCATGCCGTGCCATGCCGGTGCCATGCCGTGCCATGCCGGTGCCATGCCGTGCCATGCCGGTGCCATGCCGTGCCATGCCGGTGCCATGCCGTGCCATGCCGGTGCCATGCCGTGCCATGCCGGTGCCATGCCGTGCCATGCCGGTGCCATGCCGTGCCATGCCGGTGCCATGCCGTGCCATGCCGGTGCCATGCCGTGCCATGCCGTGCCATGCCGGTGCCATGCCGTGCCATGCCGGTGCCATGCCGTGCCATGCCGGTGCCATGCCGTGCCATGCCGTGCCATGCCGTGCCATGCCGGTGCCATGCCGTGCCATGCCGGTGCCATGCCGTGCCATGCCGGTGCCATGCCGTGCCATGCCGTGCCATGCCGGTGCCATGCCGTGCCATGCCATTCCATGCCATTCCATGCCATTCCATGCCATTCCATGCCATTCCATGCCATTCCATGCCATTCCATGCCATTCCATGCCATTCCATGCCATTCCATGCCATTCCATGCCATTCCATGCCGTGCCATGCCGTGCCATGCCGGTGCCATGCCGGTGCCATGCCGTGCCATGCCGGTGCCATGCCGTGCCATGCCGGTGCCATGCCGTGCCATGCCGGTGCCATGCCGTGCCATGCCGGTGCCATGCCGTGCCATGCCGGTGCCATGCCGTGCCATGCCGGTGCCATGCCGTGCCATGCCGGTGCCATGCCGTGCCATGCCGGTGCCATGCCGTGCCATGGCGGTGCCATGCCGTGCCATGCCGGTGCCATGCCGTGCCATGCCGGTGCCATGCCGGTGCCATGCCGTGCCATGCCGGTGCCATGCCGTGCCATGCCGGTGCCATGCCGTGCCATGCCGGTGCCATGCCGGTGCCATGCCGTGCCATGCCGGTGCCATGCCGTGCCATGCCGGTGCCATGCCGGTGCCATGCCGTGCCATGCCGTGCCATGCCGGTGCCATGCCGTGCCATGCCGGTGCCATGCCGTGCCATGCCGGTGCCATGCCGGTGCCATGCCGTGCCATGCCGTGCCATGCCGGTGCCATTCCGTGCCATGCCGGTGCCATGCCGTGCCATGCCGTGCCATGCCGTGCCATGCCGTGCCATGCCATTCCATGCCATTCCATGCCATTCCATGCCATTCCATGCCATTCCATGCCATTCCATGTCATTCCATGCCATTCCATGCCATTCCATGCCATTCCATGCCATTCCATGCCATTCCATGCCATTCCATGCCATTCCATGCCATTCCATGCCATTCCATGCCATTTCATGCCATTCCATGCCATTCCATGCCATTCCATGCCATTCCATGCCATTCCATGCCATTCCATGCCATTCAATGCCATTCCATGCCGGTGCCATGCCGTGCCATGCCGGTGCCATGCCGTGCCATGCCGGTGCCATGCCGTGCCATGCCGGTGCCATGCCGTGCCATGCCGGTGCCATGCCGGTGCCATGCCGTGCCATGCCGGTGCCATGCCGGTGCCATGCCGGTGCCATGCCGTGCCATGCCGGTGCCATGCCGTGCCATGCCGTGCCATGCCGGTGCCATGCCGTGCCATGCCGTGCCATGCCGGTGCCATGCCGTGCCATGCCGTGCCATGCCATTCCATGCCATTCCATGCCATTCCATGACATTCCATGTCATTCCATGCCATTCCATGCCATTCCATGCCATTCCATGCCATTCCATGCCATTCAATGCCATTCCATGCCGGTGCCATGCCGTGCCATGCCGGTGCCATGCCGTGCCATGCCGGTGCCATGCCGTGCCATGCCGGTGCCATGCCGTGCCATGCCGGTGCCATGCCGTGCCATGCCGGTGCCATGCCGTGCCATGCCGGTGCCATGCCGTGCCATGCCGGTGCCATGCCGTGCCATGCCGGTGCCATGCCGTGCCATGCCGGTGCCATGCCGTGCCATGCCGGTGCCATGCCGTGCCATGCCGGTGCCATGCCGTGCCATGCCGGTGCCATGCCGTGCCATGCCGGTGCCATGCCGTGCCATGCCGGTGCCATGCCGTGCCATGCCGGTGCCATGCCGTGCCATGCCGGTGCCATGCCGTGCCATGCCGGTGCCATGCCGTGCCATGCCGGTGCCATGCCGTGCCATGCCGGTGCCATGCCGTGCCATGCCGGTGCCATGCCGTGCCATGCCGGTGCCATGCCGTGCCATGCCGGTGCCATGCCGTGCCATGCCGGTGCCATGCCGTGCCATGCCGGTGCCATGCCGTGCCATGCCGGTGCCATGCCGTGCCATGCCGGTGCCATGCCGTGCCATGCCGGTGCCATGCCGTGCCATGCCGTGCCATGCCGGTGCCATGCCGTGCCATGCCGGTGCCATGCCGTGCCATGCCGGTGCCATGCCGTGCCATGCCGTGCCATGCCGTGCCATGCCGGTGCCATGCCGTGCCATGCCGGTGCCATGCCGTGCCATGCCGGTGCCATGCCGTGCCATGCCGGTGCCATGCCGTGCCATGCCGGTGCCATGCCGTGCCATGCCGTGCCATGCCGTGCCATGCCGTGCCATGCCGGTGCCATGCCGTGCCATGCCGGTGCCATGCCGTGCCATGCCGGTGCCATGCCGTGCCATGCCGTGCCATGCCGGTGCCATGCCGTGCCATGCCGGTGCCATGCCGTGCCATGCCGGTGCCATGCCGTGCCATGCCGGTGCCATGCCGTGCCATGCCGGTGCCATGCCGTGCCATGCCGGTGCCATGCCGTGCCATGCCGGTGCCATGCCGTGCCATGCCGGTGCCATGCCGTGCCATGCCGGTGCCATGCCATTCCATGCCATTCCATGCCATTCCATGCCATTCCATGCCATTCCATGCCATTCCATGCCATTCCATGCCATTCAATGCCATTCCATGCCGTGCCATGCCGTGCCATGCCGTGCCATGCCGGTGCCATGCCGGTGCCATGCCGTGCCATGCCGGTGCCATGCCGTGCCATGCCGGTGCCATGCCGTGCCATGCCGGTGCCATGCCGTGCCATGCCGGTGCCATGCCGTGCCATGCCGTGCCATGCCGGTGCCATGCCGTGCCATGCCGGTGCCATGCCGTGCCATGCCGTGCCATGCCATTCCATGCCATTCCATGCCAGTCCATGCCAGTCCATGCCAGTCCATGCCATTCCATGCCATTCCATGCCACTCAATGCGGTGCCATGCCGTGTCATGCCGTGCCATTCCGTGCCATTGAATGCCATTCCATGCCATTGAATGCCATTCCATGCCATTCAATGCCGTGCCATGCCGGTGCCATGCCGTGCCATGCCGGTGCCATGCCGTGCCATGCCGGTGCCATGCCGTGCCATGCCGGTGCCATGCCGTGCCATGCCGTGCCATGCCATTCCATCCCATTCCATGCCAGTCCATGCCAGTCCATGCCAGTCCATGCCATTCCATGCCATTCCATGCCACTCAATGCGGTGCCATGCCGTGCCATGCCGTGCCATGCCGTGCCATGCCGGTGCCATGCCGTGCCATGCCGGTGCCATGCCGTGCCATGCCGGTGCCATGCCGTGCCATGCCGGTGCCATGCCGTGCCATGCCTGTGCCATGCCGTGCCATGCCGGTGCCATGCCGTGCCATGCCGGTGCCATGCCGTGCCATGCCGTGCCATGCCGTGCCATGCCGTGCCATGCCGTGCCATGCCGGTGCCATGCCGTGCCATGCCGGTGCCATGCCGTGCCATGCCGGTGCCATGCCGTGCCATGCCGGTGCCATGCCGTGCCATGCCGGTGCCATGCCGTGCCATGCCGGTGCCATGCCGTGCCATGCCGGTGCCATGCCGTGCCATGCCGGTGCCATGCCGTGCCATGCCGTGCCATGCCGGTGCCATGCCGTGCCATGCCGGTGCCATGCCGTGCCATGCCGTGCCATGCCGTGCCATGCCGTGCCATGCCGGTGCCATGCCGTGCCATGCCGGTGCCATGCCGTGCCATGCCGGTGCCATGCCGTGCCATGCCGTGCCATGCCGTGCCATGCCGGTGCCATGCCGTGCCATGCCGGTGCCATGCCGTGCCATGCCGGTGCCATGCCGTGCCATGCCGGTGCCATGCCGTGCCATGCCGGTGCCATGCCGTGCCATGCCGTGCCATGCCGGTGCCATGCCGTGCCATGCCGGTGCCATGCCGTGCCATGCCGGTGCCATGCCGTGCCATGCCGTGCCATGCCGGTGCCATGCCGTGCCATGCCGGTGCCATGCCGTGCCATGCCGGTGCCATGCCGTGCCATGCCGGTGCCATGCCGTGCCATGCCGGTGCCATGCCGTGCCATGCCGGTGCCATGCCGTGCCATGCCGGTGCCATGCCGTGCCATGCCGGTGCCATGCCGTGCCATGCCGGTGCCATGCCATTCCATGCCATTCCATGCCATTCCATGCCATTCAATGCCATTCCATGCCGTGCCATGCCGTGCCATGCCGGTGCCATGCCGTGCCATGCCGGTGCCATGCCGTGCCATGCCGGTGCCATGCCGTGCCATGCCGGTGCCATGCCGTGCCATGCCGGTGCCATGCCGTGCCATGCCGGTGCCATGCCGTGCCATGCCGTGCCATGCCGGTGCCATGCCGTGCCATGCCGGTGCCATGCCGTGCCATGCCGTGCCATGCCATTCCATGCCATTCCATGCCAGTCCATGCCAGTCCATGCCAGTCCATGCCATTCCATGCCATTCCATGCCACTCAATGCGGTGCCATGCCGTGTCATGCCGTGCCATTCCGTGCCATTGAATGCCATTCCATGCCATTGAATGCCATTCCATGCCATTCAATGCCGTGCCATGCCGGTGCCATGCCGTGCCATGCCGGTGCCATGCCGTGCCATGCCGGTGCCATGCCGTGCCATGCCGGTGCCATGCCGTGCCATGCCGTGCCATGCCATTCCATCCCATTCCATGCCAGTCCATGCCAGTCCATGCCAGTCCATGCCATTCCATGCCATTCCATGCCATTCCATGCCACTCAATGCGGTGCCATGCCGTGCCATGCCGTGCCATGCCGTGCCATGCCGGTGCCATGCCGTGCCATGCCGGTGCCATGCCGTGCCATGCCGGTGCCATGCCGTGCCATGCCGGTGCCATGCCGTGCCATGCCTGTGCCATGCCGTGCCATGCCGGTGCCATGCCGTGCCATGCCGGTGCCATGCCGTGCCATGCCGTGCCATGCCGTGCCATGCCGTGCCATGCCGGTGCCATGCCGTGCCATGCCGTGCCATGCCGGTGCCATGCCGTGCCATGCCGGTGCCATGCCGTGCCATGCCGGTGCCATGCCGGTGCCATGCCGGTGCCATGCCGTGCCATGCCGGTGCCATGCCGTGCCATGCCGGTGCCATGCCGTGCCATGCCGGTGCCATGCCGTGCCATGCCGTGCCATGCCGTGCCATGCGGTGCCATGCCATTCCATGCCATTCCATGCCATTCCATGCCATTCCATGCCATTCAATGCCGGTGCCATGCCGTGCCATGCGGTGCCATGCCATTCCATGCCATTCCATGCCATTCCATGCCATTCCATGCCATTCCATGCCATTCCATGCCATTCCATGCCATTCCATGCCATTCCATGCCATTCCATGCCATTCCATGCCATTCCATGCCATTCCATGCCATTCCATGCCATTCCATGCCATTCCATGCCATTCCATGCCATTCCATGCCATTCCATGCCATTCCATGCCATTCCATGCCATTCCATGCCATTCCATGCCATTCCATGCCATTCCATGCCATTCCATGCCATTCCATGCCGTGCCATGCCGTGCCATGCCGGTGCCATGCCGGTGCCATGCAGGTGCCATGCCGTGCCATGCCGGTGCCATGCCGTGCCATGCCATTCCATGCCATTCCATGTCATTCCATGCCATTCCATGTCATTCCATGCCATTCCATGCCATTCCATGCCATTCCATGCCATTCCATGCCATTCCATGCCATTCCATGCCATTCCATGCCATTCCATGCCATTCCATGCCATTCCATGCCATTCCATGCCATTCCATGCCATTCCATGCCATTCAATGCCATTCCATGCCGGTGCCATGCCGTGCCATGCCGGTGCCATGCCGTGCCATGCCGGTGCCATGCCGTGCCATGCCGGTGCCATGCCGTGCCATGCCGGTGCCATGCCGTGCCATGCCGGTGCCATGCCGTGCCATGCCGGTGCCATGCCGTGCCATGCCGGTGCCATGCCGTGCCATGCCGTGCCATGCCGGTGCCATGCCGTGCCATGCCGGTGCCATGCCGTGCCATGCCGTGCCATGCCGGTGCCATGCCGTGCCATGCCGGTGCCATGCCGTGCCATGCCGTGCCATGCCATTCCATGCCATTCCATGCCAGTCCATGCCAGTCCATGCCAGTCCATGCCATTCCATGCCATTCCATGCCACTCAATGCGGTGCCATGCCGTGTCATGCCGTGCCATTCCGTGCCATTGAATGCCATTCCATGCCATTGAATGCCATTCCATGCCATTCAATGCCGTGCCATGCCGGTGCCATGCCGTGCCATGCCGGTGCCATGCCGTGCCATGCCGGTGCCATGCCGTGCCATGCCGGTGCCATGCCGTGCCATGCCGTGCCATGCCATTCCATCCCATTCCATGCCAGTCCATGCCAGTCCATGCCAGTCCATGCCATTCCATGCCATTCCATGCCACTCAATGCGGTGCCATGCCGTGCCATGCCGTGCCATGCCGTGCCATGCCGGTGCCATGCCGTGCCATGCCGGTGCCATGCCGTGCCATGCCGGTGCCATGCCGTGCCATGCCGGTGCCATGCCGTGCCATGCCGGTGCCATGCCGTGCCATGCCGGTGCCATGCCGTGCCATGCCGGTGCCATGCCGTGCCATGCCGGTGCCATGCCGTGCCATGCCGGTGCCATGCCGTGCCATGCCGTGCCATGCCGTGCCATGCCGTGCCATGCCGGTGCCATGCCGTGCCATGCCGGTGCCATGCCGTGCCATGCCGGTGCCATGCCGTGCCATGCCGGTGCCATGCCGTGCCATGCCGGTGCCATGCCGTGCCATGCCGTGCCATGCCGGTGCCATGCCGTGCCATGCCGGTGCCATGCCGTGCCATGCCGGTGCCATGCCGTGCCATGCCGGTGCCATGCCGTGCCATGCCGGTGCCATGCCGTGCCATGCCGGTGCCATGCCGTGCCATGCCGGTGCCATGCCGTGCCATGCCGTGCCATGCCGTGCCATGCCGTGCCATGCCGTGCCATGCCGGTGCCATGCCGTGCCATGCCGGTGGCATGCCGTGCCATGCCGGTGCCATGCCGTGCCATGCCGTGCCATGCCGGTGCCATGCCGTGCCATGCCGGTGCCATGCCGTGCCATGCCGGTGCCATGCCGTGCCATGCCGGTGCCATGCCGTGCCATGCCGGTGCCATGCCGTGCCATGCCGGTGCCATGCCATTCCATGCCATTCCATGCCATTCCATGCCATTCCATGCCATTCCATGCCATTCAATGCCATTCCATGCCGTGCCATGCCGTGCCATGCCGGTGCCATGCCGGTGCCATGCCGTGCCATGCCGGTGCCATGCCGTGCCATGCCGGTGCCATGCCGTGCCATGCCGGTGCCATGCCGTGCCATGCCGGTGCCATGCCGTGCCATGCCGGTGCCATGCCGTGCCATGCCGTGCCATGCCGGTGCCATGCCGTGCCATGCCGTGCCATGCCGGTGCCATGCCGTGCCATGCCGGTGCCATGCCGTGCCATGCCGTGCCAGGCCGTGCCATGCCAGTCCATGCCAGTCCATGCCAGTCCATGCCATTCCATGCCATTCCATGCCACTCAATGCGGTGCCATGCCGTGTCATGCCGTGCCATTCCGTGCCATTGAATGCCATTCCATGCCATTCAATGCCGTGCCATGCCGTGCCATGCCGTGCCATGCCGTGCCATGCCGGTGCCATGCCGTGCCATGCCGGTGCCATGCCGTGCCATGCCGGTGCCATGCCGTGCCATGCCGGTGCCATGCCGTGCCATGCCGTGCCATGCCATTCCATGCCATTCCATGCCAGTCCATGCCAGTCCATGCCAGTCCATGCCATTCCATGCCATTCCATGCCACTCAATGCGGTGCCATGCCGTGCCATGCCGTGCCATTCCGTGCCATTGAATGCCATTCCATGCCATTCAATGCCGTGCCATGCCGTGCCATGCCGTGCCATGCCGGTGCCATGCCGTGCCATGCCGGTGCCATGCCGTGCCATGCCGGTGCCATGCCGTGCCATGCCGGTGCCATGCCGTGCCATGCCTGTGCCATGCCGTGCCATGCCGGTGCCATGCCGTGCCATGCCGGTGCCATGCCGTGCCATGCCGTGCCATGCCGGTGCCATGCCGTGCCATGCCGGTGCCATGCCGTGCCATGCCTGTGCCATGCCGTGCCATGCCGGTGCCATGCCGTGCCATGCCGGTGCCATGCCGTGCCATGCCGTGCCATGCCGGTGCCATGCCGTGCCATGCCGGTGCCATGCCGTGCCATGCCATTCCATGCCATTCCATGCCATTCCATGCCATTCAATGCCATTCCATGCCGGTGCCATGCCGTGCCATGCCGGTGCCATGCCGTGCCATGCCGGTGCCATGCCGTGCCATGCCGGTGCCATGCCGTGCCATGCCGGTGCCATGCCGTGCCATGCCGGTGCCATGCCGTGCCATGCCGGTGCCATGCCGTGCCATGCCGGTGCCATGCCGTGCCATGCCGGTGCCATGCCGTGCCATGCCGTGCCATGCCGGTGCCATGCCGTGCCATGCCGGTGCCATGCCGTGCCATGCCGTGCCATGCCGGTGCCATGCCGTGCCATGCCGGTGCCATGCCGTGCCATGCCGTGCCATGCCATTCCATGCCATTCCATGCCAGTCCATGCCAGTCCATGCCAGTCCATGCCATTCCATGCCATTCCATGCCACTCAATGCGGTGCCATGCCGTGTCATGCCGTGCCATTCCGTGCCATTGAATGCCATTCCATGCCATTGAATGCCATTCCATGCCATTCAATGCCGTGCCATGCCGGTGCCATGCCGTGCCATGCCGGTGCCATGCCGTGCCATGCCGGTGCCATGCCGTGCCATGCCGGTGCCATGCCGTGCCATGCCGTGCCATGCCATTCCATCCCATTCCATGCCAGTCCATGCCAGTCCATGCCAGTCCATGCCATTCCATGCCATTCCATGCCACTCAATGCGGTGCCATGCCGTGCCATGCCGTGCCATGCCGTGCCATGCCGGTGCCATGCCGTGCCATGCCGGTGCCATGCCGTGCCATGCCGGTGCCATGCCGTGCCATGCCGGTGCCATGCCGTGCCATGCCGGTGCCATGCCGTGCCATGCCGGTGCCATGCCGTGCCATGCCGGTGCCATGCCGTGCCATGCCGGTGCCATGCCGTGCCATGCCGTGCCATGCCGTGCCATGCCGTGCCATGCCGGTGCCATGCCGTGCCATGCCGGTGCCATGCCGTGCCATGCCGGTGCCATGCCGTGCCATGCCGGTGCCATGCCGTGCCATGCCGGTGCCATGCCGTGCCATGCCGTGCCATGCCGGTGCCATGCCGTGCCATGCCGGTGCCATGCCGTGCCATGCCGGTGCCATGCCGTGCCATGCCGGTGCCATGCCGTGCCATGCCGGTGCCATGCCGTGCCATGCCGGTGCCATGCCGTGCCATGCCGTGCCATGCCGTGCCATGCCGTGCCATGCCGGTGCCATGCCGTGCCATGCCGGTGGCATGCCGTGCCATGCCGGTGCCATGCCGTGCCATGCCGTGCCATGCCGGTGCCATGCCGTGCCATGCCGGTGCCATGCCGTGCCATGCCGGTGCCATGCCGTGCCATGCCGGTGCCATGCCGTGCCATGCCGGTGCCATGCCATTCCATGCCATTCCATGCCATTCCATGCCATTCCATGCCATTCCATGCCATTCAATGCCATTCCATGCCGTGCCATGCCGTGCCATGCCGGTGCCATGCCGGTGCCATGCCGTGCCATGCCGGTGCCATGCCGTGCCATGCCGGTGCCATGCCGTGCCATGCCGGTGCCATGCCGTGCCATGCCGGTGCCATGCCGTGCCATGCCGGTGCCATGCCGTGCCATGCCGTGCCATGCCGGTGCCATGCCGTGCCATGCCGTGCCATGCCGGTGCCATGCCGTGCCATGCCGGTGCCATGCCGTGCCATGCCGTGCCAGGCCGTGCCATGCCAGTCCATGCCAGTCCATGCCAGTCCATGCCATTCCATGCCATTCCATGCCACTCAATGCGGTGCCATGCCGTGTCATGCCGTGCCATTCCGTGCCATTGAATGCCATTCCATGCCATTCAATGCCGTGCCATGCCGTGCCATGCCGTGCCATGCCGTGCCATGCCGGTGCCATGCCGTGCCATGCCGGTGCCATGCCGTGCCATGCCGGTGCCATGCCGTGCCATGCCGGTGCCATGCCGTGCCATGCCGTGCCATGCCATTCCATGCCATTCCATGCCAGTCCATGCCAGTCCATGCCAGTCCATGCCATTCCATGCCATTCCATGCCACTCAATGCGGTGCCATGCCGTGCCATGCCGTGCCATTCCGTGCCATTGAATGCCATTCCATGCCATTCAATGCCGTGCCATGCCGTGCCATGCCGTGCCATGCCGGTGCCATGCCGTGCCATGCCGGTGCCATGCCGTGCCATGCCGGTGCCATGCCGTGCCATGCCGGTGCCATGCCGTGCCATGCCTGTGCCATGCCGTGCCATGCCGGTGCCATGCCGTGCCATGCCGGTGCCATGCCGTGCCATGCCGTGCCATGCCTGTGCCATGCCGTGCCATGCCGGTGCCATGCCGTGCCATGCCGGTGCCATGCCGTGCCATGCCGTGCCATGCCGGTGCCATGCCGTGCCATGCCGGTGCCATGCCGTGCCATGCCTGTGCCATGCCGTGCCATGCCGGTGCCATGCCGTGCCATGCCGGTGCCATGCCGTGCCATGCCGTGCCATGCCGGTGCCATGCCGTGCCATGCCGGTGCCATGCCGTGCCATGCCGGTGCCATGCCGTGCCATGCCGGTGCCATGCCGTGCCATGCCTGTGCCATGCCGTGCCATGCCGGTGCCATGCCGTGCCATGCCGGTGCCATGCCGTGCCATGCCGGTGCCATGCCGTGCCATGCCGGTGCCATGCCGTGCCATGCCGTGCCATGCCGGTGCCATGCCGTGCCATGCCGGTGCCATGCCGTGCCATGCCGGTGCCATGCCGTGCCATGCCGTGCCATGCCGGTGCCATGCCGTGCCATGCCGGTGCCATGCCGTGCCATGCCGGTGCCATGCCGTGCCATGCCGGTGCCATGCCGTGCCATGCCGTGCCATGCCGTGCCATGCCGTGCCATGCCGGTGCCATGCCGTGCCATGCCGGTGCCATGCCGTGCCATGCCGTGCCATGCCGTGCCATGCCATTCCATGCCATTCCATGTCATTCCATGCCATTCCATGTCATTCCATGCCATTCCATGTCATTCCATGCCATTCCATGCCATTCCATGCCATTCCATGCCATTCCATGCCATTCCATGCCATTCCATGCCATTCCATGCCATTCCATGCCATTCCATGCCATTCCATGCCATTCCATGCCATTCCATGCCATTCAATGCCATTCCATGCCGGTGCCATGCCGTGCCATGCCGGTGCCATGCCGTGCCATGCCGGTGCCATGCCGTGCCATGCCGGTGCCATGCCGTGCCATGCCGGTGCCATGCCGTGCCATGCCGGTGCCATGCCGTGCCATGCCGGTGCCATGCCGTGCCATGCCGGTGCCATGCCGTGCCATGCCGGTGCCATGCCGTGCCATGCCGGTGCCATGCCGTGCCATGCCGGTGCCATGCCGTGCCATGCCGGTGCCATGCCGTGCCATGCCGGTGACATGCCGTGCCATGCCGTGCCATGCCGGTGCCATGCCGTGCCATGCCGGTGCCATGCCGTGCCATGCCGGTGCCATGCCGGTGCCATGCCGTGCCATGCCGGTGCCATGCCGTGCCATGCCGGTGCCATGCCGTGCCATGCCGGTGCCATGCCGTGCCATGCCGGTGCCATGCCGTGCCATGCCGTGCCATGCCGGTTCCATGCCATTCAATGCCGGTGCCATGCCGTGCCATGCGGTGCCATGCCATTCCATGCCATTCCATGCCATTCCATGCCATTCCATGCCATTCCATGCCATTCCATGCCATTTCATGCCATTCCATGCCATTCCATGCCATTCCATGCCATTCCATGCCATTCCATGCCATTCCATGCCATTCCATGCCATTCCATGCCATTCCATGCCATTCCATGCCATTCCATGCCATTCCATGCCATTCCATGCCATTCCATGCCATTCCATGCCATTCCATGCCGTGCCATGCCGTGCCATGCCGGTGCCATGCCGGTGCCATGCCGGTGCCATGCCGGTGCCATGCCGGTGCCATGCCGGTGCCATGCCGTGCCATGCCGGTGCCATGCCGTGCCATGCCGGTGCCATGCCGTGCCATGCCGGTGCCATGCCGGTGCCATGCCGTGCCATGCCGGTGCCATGCCGGTGCCATGCCGTGCCATGCCGGTGCCATGCCGTGCCATGACGGTGCCATGCCGTGCCATGCCGTGCCATGCCATTCCATGCCATTCCATGCCATTCCATGCCATTCCATGCCATTCCATGCCATTCAATGCCATTCCATGCCAGTCCATGCCAGTCCATGCCATTCCATGCCATTCCATGCCACTCAATGCGGTGCCATGCCGTGCCATGCCGTGCCATTCCGTGCCATTGAATGCCATTCCATGCCATTCAATGCCGTGCCATGCCGTGCCATGCCGTGCCATGCCGGTGCCATGCCGTGCCATGCCGGTGCCATGCCGTGCCATGCCGGTGCCATGCCGTGCCATGCCGGTGCCATGCCGTGCCATGCCTGTGCCATGCCGTGCCATGCCGGTGCCATGCCGTGCCATGCCGGTGCCATGCCGTGCCATGCCGTGCCATGCCGGTGCCATGCCGTGCCATGCCGGTGCCATGCCGTGCCATGCCTGTGCCATGCCGTGCCATGCCGGTGCCATGCCGTGCCATGCCGGTGCCATGCCGTGCCATGCCGTGCCATGCCGGTGCCATGCCGTGCCATGCCGGTGCCATGCCGTGCCATGCCATTCCATGCCATTCCATGCCATTCCATGCCATTCAATGCCATTCCATGCCGGTGCCATGCCGTGCCATGCCGGTGCCATGCCGTGCCATGCCGGTGCCATGCCGTGCCATGCCGGTGCCATGCCGTGCCATGCCGGTGCCATGCCGTGCCATGCCGGTGCCATGCCGTGCCATGCCGGTGCCATGCCGTGCCATGCCGGTGCCATGCCGTGCCATGCCGGTGCCATGCCGTGCCATGCCGTGCCATGCCGGTGCCATGCCGTGCCATGCCGGTGCCATGCCGTGCCATGCCGTGCCATGCCGGTGCCATGCCGTGCCATGCCGGTGCCATGCCGTGCCATGCCGTGCCATGCCATTCCATGCCATTCCATGCCAGTCCATGCCAGTCCATGCCAGTCCATGCCATTCCATGCCATTCCATGCCACTCAATGCGGTGCCATGCCGTGTCATGCCGTGCCATTCCGTGCCATTGAATGCCATTCCATGCCATTGAATGCCATTCCATGCCATTCAATGCCGTGCCATGCCGGTGCCATGCCGTGCCATGCCGGTGCCATGCCGTGCCATGCCGGTGCCATGCCGTGCCATGCCGGTGCCATGCCGTGCCATGCCGTGCCATGCCATTCCATCCCATTCCATGCCAGTCCATGCCAGTCCATGCCAGTCCATGCCATTCCATGCCATTCCATGCCACTCAATGCGGTGCCATGCCGTGCCATGCCGGTGCCATGCCGTGCCATGCCGGTGCCATGCCGTGCCATGCCGGTGCCATGCCGTGCCATGCCGGTGCCATGCCGTGCCATGCCGGTGCCATGCCGTGCCATGCCGGTGCCATGCCGTGCCATGCCGGTGCCATGCCGTGCCATGCCGGTGCCATGCCGTGCCATGCCGTGCCATGCCGTGCCATGCCGTGCCATGCCGGTGCCATGCCGTGCCATGCCGGTGCCATGCCGTGCCATGCCGGTGCCATGCCGTGCCATGCCGGTGCCATGCCGTGCCATGCCGGTGCCATGCCGTGCCATGCCGTGCCATGCCGGTGCCATGCCGTGCCATGCCGGTGCCATGCCGTGCCATGCCGGTGCCATGCCGTGCCATGCCGGTGCCATGCCGTGCCATGCCGGTGCCATGCCGTGCCATGCCGGTGCCATGCCGTGCCATGCCGTGCCATGCCGTGCCATGCCGTGCCATGCCGGTGCCATGCCGTGCCATGCCGGTGGCATGCCGTGCCATGCCGGTGCCATGCCGTGCCATGCCGTGCCATGCCGGTGCCATGCCGTGCCATGCCGGTGCCATGCCGTGCCATGCCGGTGCCATGCCGTGCCATGCCGGTGCCATGCCGTGCCATGCCGGTGCCATGCCATTCCATGCCATTCCATGCCATTCCATGCCATTCCATGCCATTCCATGCCATTCAATGCCATTCCATGCCGTGCCATGCCGTGCCATGCCGGTGCCATGCCGGTGCCATGCCGTGCCATGCCGGTGCCATGCCGTGCCATGCCGGTGCCATGCCGTGCCATGCCGGTGCCATGCCGTGCCATGCCGGTGCCATGCCGTGCCATGCCGGTGCCATGCCGTGCCATGCCGTGCCATGCCGGTGCCATGCCGTGCCATGCCGTGCCATGCCGGTGCCATGCCGTGCCATGCCGGTGCCATGCCGTGCCATGCCGTGCCAGGCCGTGCCATGCCAGTCCATGCCAGTCCATGCCAGTCCATGCCATTCCATGCCATTCCATGCCACTCAATGCGGTGCCATGCCGTGTCATGCCGTGCCATTCCGTGCCATTGAATGCCATTCCATGCCATTCAATGCCGTGCCATGCCGTGCCATGCCGTGCCATGCCGTGCCATGCCGGTGCCATGCCGTGCCATGCCGGTGCCATGCCGTGCCATGCCGGTGCCATGCCGTGCCATGCCGGTGCCATGCCGTGCCATGCCGTGCCATGCCATTCCATGCCATTCCATGCCAGTCCATGCCAGTCCATGCCAGTCCATGCCATTCCATGCCATTCCATGCCACTCAATGCGGTGCCATGCCGTGCCATGCCGTGCCATTCCGTGCCATTGAATGCCATTCCATGCCATTCAATGCCGTGCCATGCCGTGCCATGCCGTGCCATGCCGGTGCCATGCCGTGCCATGCCGGTGCCATGCCGTGCCATGCCGGTGCCATGCCGTGCCATGCCGGTGCCATGCCGTGCCATGCCTGTGCCATGCCGTGCCATGCCGGTGCCATGCCGTGCCATGCCGGTGCCATGCCGTGCCATGCCGTGCCATGCCTGTGCCATGCCGTGCCATGCCGGTGCCATGCCGTGCCATGCCGGTGCCATGCCGTGCCATGCCGTGCCATGCCGGTGCCATGCCGTGCCATGCCGGTGCCATGCCGTGCCATGCCTGTGCCATGCCGTGCCATGCCGGTGCCATGCCGTGCCATGCCGGTGCCATGCCGTGCCATGCCGTGCCATGCCGGTGCCATGCCGTGCCATGCCGGTGCCATGCCGTGCCATGCCGGTGCCATGCCGTGCCATGCCGGTGCCATGCCGTGCCATGCCTGTGCCATGCCGTGCCATGCCGGTGCCATGCCGTGCCATGCCGGTGCCATGCCGTGCCATGCCGGTGCCATGCCGTGCCATGCCGGTGCCATGCCGTGCCATGCCGTGCCATGCCGGTGCCATGCCGTGCCATGCCGGTGCCATGCCGTGCCATGCCGGTGCCATGCCGTGCCATGCCGTGCCATGCCGGTGCCATGCCGTGCCATGCCGGTGCCATGCCGTGCCATGCCGGTGCCATGCCGTGCCATGCCGGTGCCATGCCGTGCCATGCCGTGCCATGCCGTGCCATGCCGTGCCATGCCGGTGCCATGCCGTGCCATGCCGGTGCCATGCCGTGCCATGCCGTGCCATGCCGTGCCATGCCATTCCATGCCATTCCATGTCATTCCATGCCATTCCATGTCATTCCATGCCATTCCATGTCATTCCATGCCATTCCATGCCATTCCATGCCATTCCATGCCATTCCATGCCATTCCATGCCATTCCATGCCATTCCATGCCATTCCATGCCATTCCATGCCATTCCATGCCATTCCATGCCATTCCATGCCATTCAATGCCATTCCATGCCGGTGCCATGCCGTGCCATGCCGGTGCCATGCCGTGCCATGCCGGTGCCATGCCGTGCCATGCCGGTGCCATGCCGTGCCATGCCGGTGCCATGCCGTGCCATGCCGGTGCCATGCCGTGCCATGCCGGTGCCATGCCGTGCCATGCCGGTGCCATGCCGTGCCATGCCGGTGCCATGCCGTGCCATGCCGGTGCCATGCCGTGCCATGCCGGTGCCATGCCGTGCCATGCCGGTGCCATGCCGTGCCATGCCGGTGCCATGCCGTGCCATGCCGGTGACATGCCGTGCCATGCCGTGCCATGCCGGTGCCATGCCGTGCCATGCCGGTGCCATGCCGTGCCATGCCGGTGCCATGCCGGTGCCATGCCGTGCCATGCCGGTGCCATGCCGTGCCATGCCGGTGCCATGCCGTGCCATGCCGGTGCCATGCCGTGCCATGCCGGTGCCATGCCGTGCCATGCCGTGCCATGCCGGTTCCATGCCATTCAATGCCGGTGCCATGCCGTGCCATGCGGTGCCATGCCATTCCATGCCATTCCATGCCATTCCATGCCATTCCATGCCATTCCATGCCATTCCATGCCATTTCATGCCATTCCATGCCATTCCATGCCATTCCATGCCATTCCATGCCATTCCATGCCATTCCATGCCATTCCATGCCATTCCATGCCATTCCATGCCATTCCATGCCATTCCATGCCATTCCATGCCATTCCATGCCATTCCATGCCATTCCATGCCATTCCATGCCGTGCCATGCCGTGCCATGCCGGTGCCATGCCGGTGCCATGCCGGTGCCATGCCGGTGCCATGCCGGTGCCATGCCGGTGCCATGCCGTGCCATGCCGGTGCCATGCCGTGCCATGCCGGTGCCATGCCGTGCCATGCCGGTGCCATGCCGGTGCCATGCCGTGCCATGCCGGTGCCATGCCGGTGCCATGCCGTGCCATGCCGGTGCCATGCCGTGCCATGACGGTGCCATGCCGTGCCATGCCGTGCCATGCCATTCCATGCCATTCCATGCCATTCCATGCCATTCCATGCCATTCCATGCCATTCAATGCCGTGCCATGCCGTGCCATGCCGTGCCATGCCGTGCCATGCCGTGCCATGCCGGTGCCATGCCGTGCCATGCCGGTGCCATGCCGTGCCATGCCGTGCCATGCCGGTGCCATGCCGTGCCATGCCGGTGCCATGCCGTGCCATGCCGGTGCCATGCCGTGCCATGCCGGTGCCATGCCGTGCCATGCCTGTGCCATGCCGTGCCATGCCGGTGCCATGCCGTGCCATGCCGGTGCCATGCCGTGCCATGCCGGTGCCATGCCGTGCCATGCCGGTGCCATGCCGTGCCATGCCGTGCCATGCCGTGCCATGCCGTGCCATGCCGGTGCCATGCCGTGCCATGCCGGTGCCATGCCGTGCCATGCCGTGCCATGCCGTGCCATGCCATTCCATGCCATTCCATGTCATTCCATGCCATTCCATGTCATTCCATGCCATTCCATGTCATTCCATGCCATTCCATGCCATTCCATGCCATTCCATGCCATTCCATGCCATTCCATGCCATTCCATGCCATTCCATGCCATTCCATGCCATTCCATGCCATTCCATGCCATTCCATGCCATTCCATGCCATTCAATGCCATTCCATGCCGGTGCCATGCCGTGCCATGCCGGTGCCATGCCGTGCCATGCCGGTGCCATGCCGTGCCATGCCGGTGCCATGCCGTGCCATGCCGGTGCCATGCCGTGCCATGCCGGTGCCATGCCGTGCCATGCCGGTGCCATGCCGTGCCATGCCGGTGCCATGCCGTGCCATGCCGGTGCCATGCCGTGCCATGCCGGTGCCATGCCGTGCCATGCCGGTGCCATGCCGTGCCATGCCGGTGCCATGCCGTGCCATGCCGGTGACATGCCGTGCCATGCCGTGCCATGCCGGTGCCATGCCGTGCCATGCCGGTGCCATGCCGTGCCATGCCGGTGCCATGCCGGTGCCATGCCGTGCCATGCCGGTGCCATGCCGTGCCATGCCGGTGCCATGCCGTGCCATGCCGGTGCCATGCCGTGCCATGCCGGTGCCATGCCGTGCCATGCCGTGCCATGCCGGTTCCATGCCATTCAATGCCGGTGCCATGCCGTGCCATGCGGTGCCATGCCATTCCATGCCATTCCATGCCATTCCATGCCATTCCATGCCATTCCATGCCATTCCATGCCATTTCATGCCATTCCATGCCATTCCATGCCATTCCATGCCATTCCATGCCATTCCATGCCATTCCATGCCATTCCATGCCATTCCATGCCATTCCATGCCATTCCATGCCATTCCATGCCATTCCATGCCATTCCATGCCATTCCATGCCATTCCATGCCGTGCCATGCCGTGCCATGCCGGTGCCATGCCGGTGCCATGCCGGTGCCATGCCGGTGCCATGCCGGTGCCATGCCGGTGCCATGCCGTGCCATGCCGGTGCCATGCCGTGCCATGCCGGTGCCATGCCGTGCCATGCCGGTGCCATGCCGGTGCCATGCCGTGCCATGCCGGTGCCATGCCGGTGCCATGCCGTGCCATGCCGGTGCCATGCCGTGCCATGACGGTGCCATGCCGTGCCATGCCGTGCCATGCCATTCCATGCCATTCCATGCCATTCCATGCCATTCCATGCCATTCCATGCCATTCAATGCCGTGCCATGCCGTGCCATGCCGTGCCATGCCGTGCCATGCCGGTGCCATGCCGTGCCATGCCGGTGCCATGCCGTGCCATGCCGGTGCCATGCCGTGCCATGCCGTGCCATGCCGTGCCATGCCGTGCCATGCCGTGCCATGCCGTGCCATGCCGTGCCATGCCGTGCCATGCGGTGCCATGCCATTCCATGCCATTCCATGCCATTCCATGCCATTCCATGTCATTCCATGTCATTCCATGCCATTCCATGTCATTCCATGCCATTCCATGCCATTCCATGCCATTCCATGCCATTCCATGCCATTCCATGCCATTCCATGCCATTCCATGCCATTCCATGCCATTCCATGCCATTCCATGCCTTTCCATGCCATTCCATGCCATTCCATGCCATTCCATGCCATTCCATGCCATTCAATGCCGTGCCATGCCGTGCCATGCCGTGCCATGCCGTGCCATGCCGTGCCATGCCGGTGCAATGCCGGTGCCATGCCGTGCCATGCCGGTGCCATGCCGTGCCATGCCGGTGCCATGCCGTGCCATGCCGGTGCCATGCCGTGCCATGCCGGTGCCATGCCGTGCCATGCCGGTGCCATGCCGTGCCATGCCGGTGCCATGCCGTGCCATGCCGGTGCCATGCCGTGCCATGCCGTGCCATGCCGGTGCCATGCCGTGCCATGCCGGTGCCATGCCGTGCCATGCCGGTGCCATGCCGTGCCATGCCGTGCCATGCCGTGCCATGCCGGTGCCATGCCGTGCCATGCCGGTGCCATGCCGTGCCATGCCGGTGCCATGCCGTGCCATGCCGGTGCCATGCCGTGCCATGCCGGTGCCATGCCGGTGCCATGCCGGTGCCATGCCGTGCCATGCCGGTGCCATGCCGTGCCATGCCGGTGCCATGCCGTGCCATGCCGGTGCCATGCCGTGCCATGCCGGTGCCATGCCGTGCCATGCCGTGCCATGCCGGTGCCATGCCGTGCCATGCCGGTGCCATGCCGTGCCATGCCGGTGCCATGCCATTCCATGCCATTCCATGCCATTCCATGCCATTCCATGCCATTCCATGCCATTCAATGCCATTCCATGCCGTGCCATGCCGTGCCATGCCGTGCCATGCCGTGCCATGCCGGTGCCATGCCGGTGCCATGCCGTGCCATGCCGGTGCCATGCCGTGCCATGCCGGTGCCATGCCGTGCCATGCCGGTGCCATGCCGTGCCATGCCGGTGCCATGCCGTGCCATGCCGGTGCCATGCCGTGCCATGCCGGTGCCATGCCGTGCCATGCCGGTGCCATGCCGTGCCATGCCGTGCCATGCCGGTGCCATGCCGTGCCATGCCGGTGCCATGCCGTGCCATGCCGTGCCATGCCGTGCCATGCCAGTCCATGCCAGTCCATGCCAGTCCATGCCATTCCATGCCACTCAATGCGGTGCCATGCCGTGTCATGCCGTGCCATTCCGTGCCATTGAATGCCATTCCATGCCATTCAATGCCGTGCCATGCCGTGCCATGCCGTGCCATGCCGTGCCATGCCGGTGCCATGCCGTGCCATGCCGTGCCATGCCGGTGCCATGCCGTGCCATGCCGGTGCCATGCCGTGCCATGCCGGTGCCATGCCGTGCCATGCCGTGCCATGCCATTCCATGCCATTCCATGCCAGTCCATGCCAGTCCATGCCAGTCCATGCCATTCCATGCCATTCCATGCCACTCAATGCGGTGCCATGCCGTGCCATGCCGTGCCATTCCGTGCCATTGAATGCCATTCCATGCCATTCAATGCCGTGCCATGCCGTGCCATGCCGTGCCATGCCGGTGCCATGCCGTGCCATGCCGGTGCCATGCCGTGCCATGCCGGTGCCATGCCGTGCCATGCCGGTGCCATGCCGTGCCATGCCTGTGCCATGCCGTGCCATGCCGGTGCCATGCCGTGCCATGCCGGTGCCATGCCGTGCCATGCCGTGCCATGCCGGTGCCATGCCGTGCCATGCCTGTGCCATGCCGTGCCATGCCGGTGCCATGCCGTGCCATGCCGGTGCCATGCCGTGCCATGCCGTGCCATGCCGGTGCCATGCCGTGCCATGCCGGTGCCATGCCGTGCCATGCCGGTGCCATGCCGTGCCATGCCGGTGCCATGCCGTGCCATGCCTGTGCCATGCCGTGCCATGCCGGTGCCATGCCGTGCCATGCCGGTGCCATGCCGTGCCATGCCGGTGCCATGCCGTGCCATGCCGGTGCCATGCCGTGCCATGCCGGTGCCATGCCGTGCCATGCCGGTGCCATGCCGTGCCATGCCGGTGCCATGCCGTGCCATGCCGGTGCCATGCCGTGCCATGCCGGTGCCATGCCGTGCCATGCCGTGGCATGCCGTGCCATGCCGGTGCCATGCCGTGCCATGCCGGTGCCATGCCGTGCCATGCCGTGCCATGCCGTGCCATGCCGGTGCCATGCCGTGCCATGCCGGTGCCATGCCGTGCCATGCCGGTGCCATGCCGTGCCATGCCGGTGCCATGCCGTGCCATGCCGGTGCCATGCCGTGCCATGCCGGTGCCATGCCGTGCCATGCCGTGCCATGCCGGTGCCATGCCGTGCCATGCCGATGCCATGCCGTGCCATGCCGGTGCCATGCCGTGCCATGCCGGTGCCATGCCGTGCCATGCCGTGCCATGCCGTGCCATGCCGTGCCATGCCGTGCCATGCCGGTGCCATGCCGTGCCATGCCGTGCCATGCCGTGCCATGCCATTCCATGCCATTCCATGTCATTCCATGCCATTCCATGTCATTCCATGCCATTCCATGCCATTCCATGCCATTCCATGCCATTCCATGCCATTCCATGCCATTCCATGCCATTCCATGCCATTCCATGCCATTCCATGCCATTCCATGCCATTCCATGCCATTCCATGCCATTCAATGCCATTCCATGCCGGTGCCATGCCGTGCCATGCCGGTGCCATGCCGTGCCATGCCGGTGCCATGCCGTGCCATGCCGGTGCCATGCCATTCCATGCCGGTGCCATGCCGTGCCATGCCGGTGCCATGCCGTGCCATGCCGGTGCCATGCCGTGCCATGCCGGTGCCATGCCGTGCCATGCCGGTGCCATGCCGTGCCATGCCGGTGCCATGCCGTGCCATGCCGGTGCCATGCCGTGCCATGCCGGTGCCATGCCGTGCCATGCCGGTGCCATGCCGTGCCATGCCGGTGCCATGCCGTGCCATGCCGGTGCCATGCCGTGCCATGCCGGTGCCATGCCGTGCCATGCCGGTGCCATGCCGTGCCATGCCGGTGACATGCCGTGCCATGCCGTGCCATGCCGGTGCCATGCCGTGCCATGCCGGTGCCATGCCGGTGCCATGCCGTGCCATGCCGGTGCCATGCCGTGCCATGCCGGTGCCATGCCGTGCCATGCCGGTGCCATGCCGTGCCATGCCGGTGCCATGCCGTGCCATGCCGTGCCATGCCGGTTCCATGCCATTCAATGCCGGTGCCATGCCGTGCCATGCGGTGCCATGCCATTCCATGCCATTCCATGCCATTCCATGCCATTCCATGCCATTCCATGCCATTTCATGCCATTCCATGCCATTCCATGCCATTCCATGCCATTCCATGCCATTCCATGCCATTCCATGCCATTCCATGCCATTCCATGCCATTCCATGCCATTCCATGCCATTCCATGCCATTCCATGCCATTCCATGCCATTCCATGCCATTCCATGCCATTCCATGCCATTCCATGCCATTCCATGCCATTCCATGCCATTCCATGCCATTCCATGCCATTCCATGCCATTCCATGCCATTCCATGCCGTGCCATGCCGTGCCATGCCGGTGCCATGCCGGTGCCATGCCGGTGCCATGCCGGTGCCATGCCGGTGCCATGCCGTGCCATGCCGGTGCCATGCCGTGCCATGCCGTGCCATGCCGTGCCATGCCGGTGCCATGCCGTGCCATGCCGGTGCCATGCCGGTGCCATGCCGTGCCATGCCGGTGCCATGCCGGTGCCATGCCGTGCCATGCCGGTGCCATGCCGTGCCATGACGGTGCCATGCCGTGCCATGCCGTGCCATGCCGTGCCATGCCATTCCATGCCATTCCATGCCATTCCATGCCATTCCATGCCATTCCATGCCATTCAATGCCGTGCCATGCCGTGCCATGCCGTGCCATGCCGTGCCATGCCGGTGCCATGCCGTGCCATGCCGGTGCCATGCCGTGCCATGCCGGTGCCATGCCGTGCCATGCCGTGCCATGCCGTGCCATGCCGTGCCATGCCGTGCCATGCCGTGCCATGCCGTGCCATGCCGTGCCATGCCGTGCCATGCGGTGCCATGCCATTCCATGCCATTCCATGCCATTCCATGCCATTCCATGTCATTCCATGTCATTCCATGCCATTCCATGCCATTCCATGCCATTCCATGCCATTCCATGCCATTCCATGCCATTCCATGCCATTCCATGCCATTCCATGCCATTCCATGCCTTTCCATGCCATTCCATGCCATTCCATGCCATTCCATGCCATTCCATGCCATTCAATGCCGTGCCATGCCGTGCCATGCCGTGCCATGCCGTGCCATGCCGTGCCATGCCGTGCCATGCCGTGCCATGCCGGTGCAATGCCGGTGCCATGCCGTGCCATGCCGGTGCCATGCCGTGCCATGCCGGTGCCATGCCGTGCCATGCCGGTGCCATGCCGTGCCATGCCGGTGCCATGCCGTGCCATGCCGGTGCCATGCCGTGCCATGCCGGTGCCATGCCGGTGCCATGCCGTGCCATGCCGGTGCCATGCCGTGCCATGCCGGTGCCATGCCGTGCCATGCCGTGCCATGCCGGTGCCATGCCGTGCCATGCCGGTGCCATGCCGTGCCATTCCGTGCCATTCCGTGCCATTCCATGCCATTCCATGCCATTCCATGCCATTCCATGCCATTCCATGCCATTCCATGCCATTCCATGCCATTCCATGCCATTCCATGCCATTCCATGCCATTCCATGTCATTCCATGCCATTCCATGCCATTCCATGCCATTCCATGCCATTCCATGCCATTCCGTGCCATTCCGTGCCATTCCATGCCATTCCGTGCCATTCCATGCCATTCCATGCCATTCCATGCCATTCCATGCCATTCCATGCCATTCCATGCCATTCCATGCCATTCCATGTCATTCCATGCCATTCCATGCCATTCCATGCCATTCCATGCCATTCCATGCCATTCCGTGCCATTCCGTGCCATTCCATGCCATTCCGTGCCATTCCATGCCATTCCGTGCCATTCCGTGCCATTCCGTGCCATTCCATGCCATTCCATGCCATTCCATGCCATTCCATGCCATTCCATGCCATTCCATGCCATTCCATGCCATTCCATGCCATTCCATGTCATTCCATGCCATTCCATGCCATTCCATGCCATTCCATGCCATTCCATGCCATTCCGTGCCATTCCGTGCCATTCCGTGCCATTCCATGCCATTCCGTGCCATTCCATGCCATTCCATGCCATTCCATGCCATTCCATGCCATTCCATGCCATTCCATGCCATTCCATGCCATTCCATGCCATTCCATGCCATTCCATGCCATTCCATGCCATTCCATGCCGTGCCATGCCGTGCCATGCCGTGCCATGCCGTGCCATGCCGTGCCATGCCGTGCCATGCCGTGCCATGCCGGTGCCATGCCGTGCCATGCCGGTGCCATGCCGTGCCATGCCGGTGCCATGCCGTGCCATGCCGGTGCCATGCCGTGCCATGCCGGTGCCATGCCGTGCCATGCCGTGCCATGCCGGTGCCATGCCGTGCCATGCCGGTGCCATGCCGTGCCATGCCGGTGCCATGCCGTGCCATGCCGTGCCATGCCGGTGCCATGCCGTGCCATGCCGTGCCATGCCATTCCATGCCATTCCATGCCATTCCATGCCATTCCATGCCATTCCATGCCATTCCATGCCATTCCATGCCATTCCATGTCATTCCATGCCATTCCATGTCATTCCATGCCATTCCATGCCATTCCATGCCATTCCATGCCATTCCATGCCATTCCATGCCATTCCATGCCATTCCATGCCATTCCATGCCATTCCATGCCATTCCATGCCGGTGCCATGCCGTGCCATGCCGGTGCCATGCCGTGCCATGCCGGTGCCATGCCGTGCCATGCCGGTGCCATGCCGTGCCATGCCGGTGCCATGCCGTGCCATGCCGGTGCCATGCCGTGCCATGCCGGTGCCATGCCGTGCCATGCCGGTGCCATGCCGGTGCCATGCCGGTGCCATGCCGTGCCATGCCGGTGCCATGCCGGTGCCATGCCGTGCCATGCCGGTGCCATGCCGTGCCATGCCGGTGCCATGCCGTGCCATGCCGGTGCCATGCCGTGCCATGCCGGTGCCATGCCGTGCCATGCCGGTGCCATGCCGTGCCATGCCGGTGCCATGCCGTGCCATGCCGGTGCCATGCCGTGCCATGCCGGTGCCATGCCGTGCCATGCCGGTGCCATGCCGTGCCATGCCGGTGCCATGCCGTGCCATGCCGGTGCCATGCCGTGCCATGCCGGTGCCATGCCGTGCCATGCCGTGCCATGCCGGTGCCATGCCGTGCCATGCCGGTGCCATGCCGTGCCATGCCGGTGCCATGCCGTGCCATGCCGTGCCATGCCGTGCCATGCCGGTGCCATGCCGTGCCATGCCGGTGCCATGCCGTGCCATGCCGGTGCCATGCCGTGCCATGCCGTGCCATGCCGGTGCCATGCCGTGCCATGCCATTCCATGCCATTCCATGCCATTCCATGCCATTCCATGCCATTCCATGCCATTCCATGCCATTCCATGCCATTCCATGCCATTCCATGCCATTCCATGCCGTGCCATGCCGTGCCATGCCGGTGCCATGCCGGTGCCATGCCGGTGCCATGCCGTGCCATGCCGGTGCCATGCCGGTGCCATGCCGTGCCATGCCGGTGCCATGCCGTGCCATGCCGGTGCCATGCCGTGCCATGCCGGTGCCATGCCGTGCCATGCCGGTGCCATGCCGTGCCATGCCGGTGCCATGCCGTGCCATGCCGGTGCCATGCCGTGCCATGCCGGTGCCATGCCGTGCCATGCCGGTGCCATGCCGTGCCATGCCGGTGCCATGCCGTGCCATGCCGGTGCCATGCCGTGCCATGCCGGTGCCATGCCGTGCCATGCCGGTGCCATGCCGTGCCATGCCGTGCCATGCCGGTGCCATGCCGTGCCATGCCGGTGCCATGCCGTGCCATGCCGGTGCCATGCCGTGCCATGCCGTGCCATGCCGTGCCATGCCGGTGCCATGCCGTGCCATGCCGGTGCCATGCCGTGCCATGCCGGTGCCATGCCGTGCCATGCCGTGCCATGCCGGTGCCATGCCGTGCCATGCCATTCCATGCCATTCCATGCCATTCCATGCCATTCCATGCCATTCCATGCCATTCCATGCCATTCCATGCCATTCCATGCCATTCCATGCCTTTCCATGCCATTCCATGCCATTCCATGCCATTCCATGCCATTCCATGCCATTCAATGCCGTGCCATGCCGTGCCATGCCGTGCCATGCCGTGCCATGCCGTGCCATGCCGGTGCAATGCCGGTGCCATGCCGTGCCATGCCGGTGCCATGCCGTGCCATGCCGGTGCCATGCCGTGCCATGCCGGTGCCATGCCGTGCCATGCCGGTGCCATGCCGTGCCATGCCGGTGCCATGCCGTGCCATGCCGGTGCCATGCCGTGCCATGCCGTGCCATGCCGGTGCCATGCCGTGCCATGCCGGTGCCATGCCGTGCCATGCCGGTGCCATGCCGTGCCATGCCGTGCCATGCCGTGCCATGCCGGTGCCATGCCGTGCCATGCCGGTGCCATGCCGTGCCATGCCGGTGCCATGCCGTGCCATGCCGGTGCCATGCCGTGCCATGCCGGTGCCATGCCGGTGCCATGCCGTGCCATGCCGGTGCCATGCCGTGCCATGCCGGTGCCATGCCGTGCCATGCCGGTGCCATGCCGTGCCATGCCGGTGCCATGCCGTGCCATGCCGTGCCATGCCGGTGCCATGCCGTGCCATGCCGGTGCCATGCCGTGCCATGCCGGTGCCATGCCATTCCATGCCATTCCATGCCATTCCATGCCATTCCATGCCATTCCATGCCATTCAATGCCATTCCATGCCGTGCCATGCCGTGCCATGCCGTGCCATGCCGTGCCATGCCGGTGCCATGCCGGTGCCATGCCGTGCCATGCCGGTGCCATGCCGTGCCATGCCGGTGCCATGCCGTGCCATGCCGGTGCCATGCCGTGCCATGCCGGTGCCATGCCGTGCCATGCCGGTGCCATGCCGTGCCATGCCGGTGCCATGCCGTGCCATGCCGTGCCATGCCGGTGCCATGCCGTGCCATGCCGTGCCATGCCGGTGCCATGCCGTGCCATGCCGGTGCCATGCCGTGCCATGCCGTGCCATGCCGTGCCATGCCAGTCCATGCCAGTCCATGCCAGTCCATGCCATTCCATGCCACTCAATGCGGTGCCATGCCGTGTCATGCCGTGCCATTCCGTGCCATTGAATGCCATTCCATGCCATTCAATGCCGTGCCATGCCGTGCCATGCCGTGCCATGCCGTGCCATGCCGGTGCCATGCCGTGCCATGCCGTGCCATGCCGGTGCCATGCCGTGCCATGCCGGTGCCATGCCGTGCCATGCCGGTGCCATGCCGTGCCATGCCGTGCCATGCCATTCCATGCCATTCCATGCCAGTCCATGCCAGTCCATGCCAGTCCATGCCATTCCATGCCATTCCATGCCACTCAATGCGGTGCCATGCCGTGCCATGCCGTGCCATTCCGTGCCATTGAATGCCATTCCATGCCATTCAATGCCGTGCCATGCCGTGCCATGCCGTGCCATGCCGGTGCCATGCCGTGCCATGCCGGTGCCATGCCGTGCCATGCCGGTGCCATGCCGTGCCATGCCGGTGCCATGCCGTGCCATGCCTGTGCCATGCCGTGCCATGCCGGTGCCATGCCGTGCCATGCCGGTGCCATGCCGTGCCATGCCGTGCCATGCCGGTGCCATGCCGTGCCATGCCTGTGCCATGCCGTGCCATGCCGGTGCCATGCCGTGCCATGCCGGTGCCATGCCGTGCCATGCCGTGCCATGCCGGTGCCATGCCGTGCCATGCCGGTGCCATGCCGTGCCATGCCGGTGCCATGCCGTGCCATGCCGGTGCCATGCCGTGCCATGCCTGTGCCATGCCGTGCCATGCCGGTGCCATGCCGTGCCATGCCGGTGCCATGCCGTGCCATGCCGGTGCCATGCCGTGCCATGCCGGTGCCATGCCGTGCCATGCCGGTGCCATGCCGTGCCATGCCGGTGCCATGCCGTGCCATGCCGGTGCCATGCCGTGCCATGCCGGTGCCATGCCGTGCCATGCCGGTGCCATGCCGTGCCATGCCGTGGCATGCCGTGCCATGCCGGTGCCATGCCGTGCCATGCCGGTGCCATGCCGTGCCATGCCGTGCCATGCCGTGCCATGCCGGTGCCATGCCGTGCCATGCCGGTGCCATGCCGTGCCATGCCGGTGCCATGCCGTGCCATGCCGGTGCCATGCCGTGCCATGCCGGTGCCATGCCGTGCCATGCCGTGCCATGCCGGTGCCATGCCGTGCCATGCCGATGCCATGCCGTGCCATGCCGGTGCCATGCCGTGCCATGCCGGTGCCATGCCGTGCCATGCCGTGCCATGCCGTGCCATGCCGTGCCATGCCGTGCCATGCCGGTGCCATGCCGTGCCATGCCGTGCCATGCCGTGCCATGCCATTCCATGCCATTCCATGTCATTCCATGCCATTCCATGTCATTCCATGCCATTCCATGCCATTCCATGCCATTCCATGCCATTCCATGCCATTCCATGCCATTCCATGCCATTCCATGCCATTCCATGCCATTCCATGCCATTCCATGCCATTCAATGCCATTCCATGCCGGTGCCATGCCGTGCCATGCCGGTGCCATGCCGTGCCATGCCGGTGCCATGCCGTGCCATGCCGGTGCCATGCCGTGCCATGCCGGTGCCATGCCATTCCATGCCGGTGCCATGCCGTGCCATGCCGGTGCCATGCCGTGCCATGCCGGTGCCATGCCGTGCCATGCCGGTGCATGCCGGTGCCATGCCGTGCCATGCCGGTGCCATGCCGTGCCATGCCGGTGCCATGCCGTGCCATGCCGGTGCCATGCCGTGCCATGCCGGTGCCATGCCGTGCCATGCCGGTGCCATGCCGTGCCATGCCGGTGCCATGCCGTGCCATGCCGGTGCCATGCCGTGCCATGCCGGTGCCATGCCGTGCCATGCCGGTGACATGCCGTGCCATGCCGTGCCATGCCGGTGCCATGCCGTGCCATGCCGGTGCCATGCCGGTGCCATGCCGTGCCATGCCGGTGCCATGCCGTGCCATGCCGGTGCCATGCCGTGCCATGCCGGTGCCATGCCGTGCCATGCCGGTGCCATGCCGTGCCATGCCGTGCCATGCCGGTTCCATGCCATTCAATGCCGGTGCCATGCCGTGCCATGCGGTGCCATGCCATTCCATGCCATTCCATGCCATTCCATGCCATTCCATGCCATTCCATGCCATTTCATGCCATTCCATGCCATTCCATGCCATTCCATGCCATTCCATGCCATTCCATGCCATTCCATGCCATTCCATGCCATTCCATGCCATTCCATGCCATTCCATGCCATTCCATGCCATTCCATGCCATTCCATGCCATTCCATGCCATTCCATGCCATTCCATGCCATTCCATGCCATTCCATGCCATTCCATGCCATTCCATGCCATTCCATGCCATTCCATGCCGTGCCATGCCGTGCCATGCCGGTGCCATGCCGGTGCCATGCCGGTGCCATGCCGGTGCCATGCCGGTGCCATGCCGTGCCATGCCGGTGCCATGCCGTGCCATGCCGTGCCATGCCGTGCCATGCCGGTGCCATGCCGTGCCATGCCGGTGCCATGCCGGTGCCATGCCGTGCCATGCCGGTGCCATGCCGGTGCCATGCCGTGCCATGCCGGTGCCATGCCGTGCCATGACGGTGCCATGCCGTGCCATGCCGTGCCATGCCATTCCATGCCATTCCATGCCATTCCATGCCATTCCATGCCATTCCATGCCATTCAATGCCGTGCCATGCCGTGCCATGCCGTGCCATGCCGTGCCATGCCGGTGCCATGCCGTGCCATGCCGGTGCCATGCCGTGCCATGCCGGTGCCATGCCGTGCCATGCCGTGCCATGCCGTGCCATGCCGTGCCATGCCGTGCCATGCCGTGCCATGCCGTGCCATGCCGTGCCATGCCGTGCCATGCGGTGCCATGCCATTCCATGCCATTCCATGCCATTCCATGCCATTCCATGTCATTCCATGTCATTCCATGCCATTCCATGCCATTCCATGCCATTCCATGCCATTCCATGCCATTCCATGCCATTCCATGCCATTCCATGCCATTCCATGCCATTCCATGCCTTTCCATGCCATTCCATGCCATTCCATGCCATTCCATGCCATTCCATGCCATTCAATGCCGTGCCATGCCGTGCCATGCCGTGCCATGCCGTGCCATGCCGTGCCATGCCGTGCCATGCCGTGCCATGCCGTGCCATGCCGTGCCATGCCGGTGCAATGCCGGTGCCATGCCGTGCCATGCCGGTGCCATGCCGTGCCATGCCGGTGCCATGCCGTGCCATGCCGGTGCCATGCCGTGCCATGCCGGTGCCATGCCGTGCCATGCCGGTGCCATGCCGTGCCATGCCGGTGCCATGCCGGTGCCATGCCGTGCCATGCCGGTGCCATGCCGTGCCATGCCGGTGCCATGCCGTGCCATGCCGTGCCATGCCGGTGCCATGCCGTGCCATGCCGGTGCCATGCCGTGCCATTCCGTGCCATTCCGTGCCATTCCATGCCATTCCATGCCATTCCATGCCATTCCATGCCATTCCATGCCATTCCATGCCATTCCATGCCATTCCATGCCATTCCATGCCATTCCATGCCATTCCATGTCATTCCATGCCATTCCATGCCATTCCATGCCATTCCATGCCATTCCATGCCATTCCGTGCCATTCCGTGCCATTCCATGCCATTCCGTGCCATTCCATGCCATTCCATGCCATTCCATGCCATTCCATGCCATTCCATGCCATTCCATGCCATTCCATGCCATTCCATGTCATTCCATGCCATTCCATGCCATTCCATGCCATTCCATGCCATTCCATGCCATTCCGTGCCATTCCGTGCCATTCCATGCCATTCCGTGCCATTCCATGCCATTCCGTGCCATTCCGTGCCATTCCATGCCATTCCATGCCATTCCATGCCATTCCATGCCATTCCATGCCATTCCATGCCATTCCATGCCATTCCATGCCATTCCATGTCATTCCATGCCATTCCATGCCATTCCATGCCATTCCATGCCATTCCATGCCATTCCGTGCCATTCCGTGCCATTCCGTGCCATTCCATGCCATTCCGTGCCATTCCATGCCATTCCATGCCATTCCATGCCATTCCATGCCATTCCATGCCATTCCATGCCATTCCATGCCATTCCATGCCATTCCATGCCATTCCATGCCATTCCATGCCGTGCCATGCCGTGCCATGCCGTGCCATGCCGTGCCATGCCGTGCCATGCCGTGCCATGCCGTGCCATGCCGTGCCATGCCGTGCCATGCCGTGCCATGCCGTGCCATGCCGGTGCCATGCCGTGCCATGCCGGTGCCATGCCGTGCCATGCCGGTGCCATGCCGTGCCATGCCGGTGCCATGCCGTGCCATGCCGGTGCCATGCCGTGCCATGCCGTGCCATGCCGGTGCCATGCCGTGCCATGCCGGTGCCATGCCGTGCCATGCCGGTGCCATGCCGTGCCATGCCGTGCCATGCCGGTGCCATGCCGTGCCATGCCGTGCCATGCCATTCCATGCCATTCCATGCCATTCCATGCCATTCCATGCCATTCCATGCCATTCCATGCCATTCCATGCCATTCCATGCCATTCCATGTCATTCCATGCCATTCCATGTCATTCCATGCCATTCCATGCCATTCCATGCCATTCCATGCCATTCCATGCCATTCCATGCCATTCCATGCCATTCCATGCCATTCCATGCCATTCCATGCCATTCCATGCCGGTGCCATGCCGTGCCATGCCGGTGCCATGCCGTGCCATGCCGGTGCCATGCCGTGCCATGCCGGTGCCATGCCGTGCCATGCCGGTGCCATGCCGTGCCATGCCGGTGCCATGCCGTGCCATGCCGGTGCCATGCCGTGCCATGCCGGTGCCATGCCGTGCCATGCCGGTGCCATGCCGGTGCCATGCCGGTGCCATGCCGTGCCATGCCGGTGCCATGCCGGTGCCATGCCGTGCCATGCCGGTGCCATGCCGTGCCATGCCGGTGCCATGCCGTGCCATGCCGGTGCCATGCCGTGCCATGCCGGTGCCATGCCGTGCCATGCCGGTGCCATGCCGTGCCATGCCGGTGCCATGCCGTGCCATGCCGGTGCCATGCCGTGCCATGCCGGTGCCATGCCGTGCCATGCCGGTGCCATGCCGTGCCATGCCGGTGCCATGCCGTGCCATGCCGGTGCCATGCCGTGCCATGCCGGTGCCATGCCGTGCCATGCCGTGCCATGCCGGTGCCATGCCGTGCCATGCCGGTGCCATGCCGTGCCATGCCGGTGCCATGCCGTGCCATGCCGTGCCATGCCGTGCCATGCCGGTGCCATGCCGTGCCATGCCGGTGCCATGCCGTGCCATGCCGGTGCCATGCCGTGCCATGCCGTGCCATGCCGGTGCCATGCCGTGCCATGCCATTCCATGCCATTCCATGCCATTCCATGCCATTCCATGCCATTCCATGCCATTCCATGCCATTCCATGCCATTCCATGCCATTCCATGCCATTCCATGCCGTGCCATGCCGTGCCATGCCGGTGCCATGCCGGTGCCATGCCGTGCCATGCCGGTGCCATGCCGTGCCATGCCGGTGCCATGCCGTGCCATGCCGGTGCCATGCCGTGCCATGCCGGTGCCATGCCGTGCCATGCCGGTGCCATGCCGTGCCATGCCGGTGCCATGCCGTGCCATGCCGGTGCCATGCCGTGCCATGCCGGTGCCATGCCGTGCCATGCCGGTGCCATGCCGTGCCATGGCGGTGCCATGCCGTGCCATGCCGGTGCCATGCCGTGCCATGCCGGTGCCATGCCGGTGCCATGCCGTGCCATGCCGGTGCCATGCCGTGCCATGCCGGTGCCATGCCGTGCCATGCCGGTGCCATGCCGGTGCCATGCCGTGCCATGCCGGTGCCATGCCGTGCCATGCCGGTGCCATGCCGGTGCCATGCCGTGCCATGCCGTGCCATGCCGGTGCCATGCCGTGCCATGCCGGTGCCATGCCGTGCCATGCCGGTGCCATGCCGGTGCCATGCCGTGCCATGCCGTGCCATGCCGGTGCCATTCCGTGCCATGCCGGTGCCATGCCGTGCCATGCCGTGCCATGCCGTGCCATGCCGTGCCATGCCATTCCATGCCATTCCATGCCATTCCATGCCATTCCATGCCATTCCATGCCATTCCATGTCATTCCATGCCATTCCATGCCATTCCATGCCATTCCATGCCATTCCATGCCATTCCATGCCATTCCATGCCATTCCATGCCATTCCATGCCATTCCATGCCATTCCATGCCATTCCATGCCATTTCATGCCATTCCATGCCATTCCATGCCATTCCATGCCATTCCATGCCATTTCATGCCATTCCATGCCATTCCATGCCATTCCATGCCATTCCATGCCATTCCATGCCATTCCATGCCATTCAATGCCATTCCATGCCGGTGCCATGCCGTGCCATGCCGGTGCCATGCCGTGCCATGCCGGTGCCATGCCGTGCCATGCCGGTGCCATGCCGTGCCATGCCGGTGCCATGCCGGTGCCATGCCGTGCCATGCCGGTGCCATGCCGGTGCCATGCCGGTGCCATGCCGTGCCATGCCGGTGCCATGCCGTGCCATGCCGTGCCATGCCGGTGCCATGCCGTGCCATGCCGTGCCATGCCGGTGCCATGCCGTGCCATGCCGTGCCATGCCATTCCATGCCATTCCATGCCATTCCATGACATTCCATGTCATTCCATGCCATTCCATGCCATTCCATGCCATTCCATGCCATTCCATGCCATTCAATGCCATTCCATGCCGGTGCCATGCCGTGCCATGCCGGTGCCATGCCGTGCCATGCCGGTGCCATGCCGTGCCATGCCGGTGCCATGCCGTGCCATGCCGGTGCCATGCCGTGCCATGCCGGTGCCATGCCGTGCCATGCCGGTGCCATGCCGTGCCATGCCGGTGCCATGCCGTGCCATGCCGGTGCCATGCCGTGCCATGCCGGTGCCATGCCGTGCCATGCCGGTGCCATGCCGTGCCATGCCGGTGCCATGCCGTGCCATGCCGGTGCCATGCCGTGCCATGCCGGTGCCATGCCGTGCCATGCCGGTGCCATGCCGTGCCATGCCGGTGCCATGCCGTGCCATGCCGGTGCCATGCCGTGCCATGCCGGTGCCATGCCGTGCCATGCCGGTGCCATGCCGTGCCATGCCGGTGCCATGCCGTGCCATGCCGGTGCCATGCCGTGCCATGCCGGTGCCATGCCGTGCCATGCCGGTGCCATGCCGTGCCATGCCGGTGCCATGCCGTGCCATGCCGGTGCCATGCCGTGCCATGCCGGTGCCATGCCGTGCCATGCCGGTGCCATGCCGTGCCATGCCGTGCCATGCCGGTGCCATGCCGTGCCATGCCGGTGCCATGCCGTGCCATGCCGGTGCCATGCCGTGCCATGCCGTGCCATGCCGTGCCATGCCGGTGCCATGCCGTGCCATGCCGGTGCCATGCCGTGCCATGCCGGTGCCATGCCGTGCCATGCCGGTGCCATGCCGTGCCATGCCGGTGCCATGCCGTGCCATGCCGTGCCATGCCGTGCCATGCCGTGCCATGCCGGTGCCATGCCGTGCCATGCCGGTGCCATGCCGTGCCATGCCGGTGCAATGCCGTGCCATGCCGTGCCATGCCGGTGCCATGCCGTGCCATGCCGGTGCCATGCCGTGCCATGCCGGTGCCATGCCGTGCCATGCCGGTGCCATGCCGTGCCATGCCGGTGCCATGCCGTGCCATGCCGGTGCCATGCCGTGCCATGCCGGTGCCATGCCGTGCCATGCCGGTGCCATGCCATTCCATGCCATTCCATGCCATTCCATGCCATTCCATGCCATTCCATGCCATTCCATGCCATTCCATGCCATTCAATGCCATTCCATGCCGTGCCATGCCGTGCCATGCCGTGCCATGCCGGTGCCATGCCGGTGCCATGCCGTGCCATGCCGGTGCCATGCCGTGCCATGCCGGTGCCATGCCGTGCCATGCCGGTGCCATGCCGTGCCATGCCGGTGCCATGCCGTGCCATGCCGTGCCATGCCGGTGCCATGCCGTGCCATGCCGGTGCCATGCCGTGCCATGCCGTGCCATGCCATTCCATGCCATTCCATGCCAGTCCATGCCAGTCCATGCCAGTCCATGCCATTCCATGCCATTCCATGCCACTCAATGCGGTGCCATGCCGTGTCATGCCGTGCCATTCCGTGCCATTGAATGCCATTCCATGCCATTGAATGCCATTCCATGCCATTCAATGCCGTGCCATGCCGGTGCCATGCCGTGCCATGCCGGTGCCATGCCGTGCCATGCCGGTGCCATGCCGTGCCATGCCGGTGCCATGCCGTGCCATGCCGTGCCATGCCATTCCATCCCATTCCATGCCAGTCCATGCCAGTCCATGCCAGTCCATGCCATTCCATGCCATTCCATGCCACTCAATGCGGTGCCATGCCGTGCCATGCCGTGCCATGCCGTGCCATGCCGGTGCCATGCCGTGCCATGCCGGTGCCATGCCGTGCCATGCCGGTGCCATGCCGTGCCATGCCGGTGCCATGCCGTGCCATGCCTGTGCCATGCCGTGCCATGCCGGTGCCATGCCGTGCCATGCCGGTGCCATGCCGTGCCATGCCGTGCCATGCCGGTGCCATGCCGTGCCATGCCGTGCCATGCCGGTGCCATGCCGTGCCATGCCGGTGCCATGCCGTGCCATGCCGGTGCCATGCCGTGCCATGCCGGTGCCATGCCGTGCCATGCCGGTGCCATGCCGTGCCATGCCGGTGCCATGCCGTGCCATGCCGGTGCCATGCCGTGCCATGCCGGTGCCATGCCGTGCCATGCCGTGCCATGCCGTGCCATGCGGTGCCATGCCATTCCATGCCATTCCATGCCATTCCATGCCATTCCATGCCATTCAATGCCGGTGCCATGCCGTGCCATGCGGTGCCATGCCATTCCATGCCATTCCATGCCATTCCATGCCATTCCATGCCATTCCATGCCATTCCATGCCATTCCATGCCATTCCATGCCATTCCATGCCATTCCATGCCATTCCATGCCATTCCATGCCATTCCATGCCATTCCATGCCATTCCATGCCATTCCATGCCATTCCATGCCATTCCATGCCATTCCATGCCATTCCATGCCATTCCATGCCATTCCATGCCATTCCATGCCATTCCATGCCATTCCATGCCATTCCATGCCATTCCATGCCATTCCATGCCATTCCATGCCATTCCATGCCATTCCATGCCATTCCATGCCGTGCCATGCCGTGCCATGCCGGTGCCATGCCGGTGCCATGCAGGTGCCATGCCGTGCCATGCCGGTGCCATGCCGTGCCATGCCATTCCATGCCATTCCATGTCATTCCATGCCATTCCATGTCATTCCATGCCATTCCATGCCATTCCATGCCATTCCATGCCATTCCATGCCATTCCATGCCATTCCATGCCATTCCATGCCATTCCATGCCATTCCATGCCATTCCATGCCATTCCATGCCATTCAATGCCATTCCATGCCATTCAATGCCATTCCATGCCGGTGCCATGCCGTGCCATGCCGGTGCCATGCCGTGCCATGCCGGTGCCATGCCGTGCCATGCCGGTGCCATGCCGTGCCATGCCGGTGCCATGCCGTGCCATGCCGGTGCCATGCCGTGCCATGCCGGTGCCATGCCGTGCCATGCCGGTGCCATGCCGTGCCATGCCGGTGCCATGCCGTGCCATGCCGGTGCCATGCCGTGCCATGCCGGTGCCATGCCGTGCCATGCCGGTGCCATGCCGGTGCCATGCCGGTGCCATGCCGTGCCATGCCGGTGCCATGCCGGTGCCATGCCGTGCCATGCCGGTGCCATGCCGTGCCATGCCGGTGCCATGCCGTGCCATGCCGGTGCCATGCCGTGCCATGCCGGTGCCATGCCGTGCCATGCCGGTGCCATGCCGTGCCATGCCGGTGCCATGCCGTGCCATGCCGGTGCCATGCCGTGCCATGCCGGTGCCATGCCGTGCCATGCCGGTGCCATGCCGTGCCATGCCGTGCCATGCCGGTGCCATGCCGTGCCATGCCGGTGCCATGCCGTGCCATGCCGGTGCCATGCCGTGCCATGCCGTGCCATGCCGTGCCATGCCGGTGCCATGCCGTGCCATGCCGGTGCCATGCCGTGCCATGCCGGTGCCATGCCGTGCCATGCCGGTGCCATGCCGTGCCATGCCGTGCCATGCCGGTGCCATGCCGTGCCATGCCATTCCATGCCATTCCATGCCATTCCATGCCATTCCATGCCATTCCATGCCATTCCATGCCATTCCATGCCATTCCATGCCATTCCATGCCATTCCATGCCGTGCCATGCCGTGCCATGCCGGTGCCATGCCGGTGCCATGCCGTGCCATGCCGGTGCCATGCCGTGCCATGCCGGTGCCATGCCGTGCCATGCCGGTGCCATGCCGTGCCATGCCGGTGCCATGCCGTGCCATGCCGGTGCCATGCCGTGCCATGCCGGTGCCATGCCGTGCCATGCCGGTGCCATGCCGTGCCATGCCGGTGCCATGCCGTGCCATGCCGGTGCCATGCCGTGCCATGCCGGTGCCATGCCGTGCCATGCCGGTGCCATGCCGTGCCATGCCGGTGCCATGCCGTGCCATGCCGGTGCCATGCCGTGCCATGCCGGTGCCATGCCGTGCCATGCCGGTGCCATGCCGTGCCATGCCGGTGCCATGCCGTGCCATGCCGGTGCCATGCCGTGCCATGCCGGTGCCATGCCGTGCCATGCCGGTGCCATGCCGTGCCATGCCGGTGCCATGCCGGTGCCATGCCGTGCCATGCCGGTGCCATGCCGTGCCATGCCGGTGCCATGCCGTGCCATGCCGGTGCCATGCCGTGCCATGCCGGTGCCATGCCGTGCCATGCCGGTGCCATGCCGTGCCATGCCGTGCCATGCCGGTGCCATGCCGTGCCATGCCGGTGCCATGCCGTGCCATGCCGGTGCCATGCCGTGCCATGCCGGTGCCATGCCGTGCCATGCCGGTGCCATGCCGTGCCATGCCGGTGCCATGCCGTGCCATGCCGGTGCCATGCCGTGCCATGCCGGTGCCATGCCGTGCCATGCCGGTGCCATGCCGTGCCATGCCGGTGCCATGCCGTGCCATGCCGGTGCCATGCCGTGCCATGCCGGTGCCATGCCGTGCCATGCCGGTGCCATGCCGGTGCCATGCCGTGCCATGCCGGTGCCATGCCGTGCCATGCCGGTGCCATGCCGTGCCATGCCGGTGCCATGCCGGTGCCATGCCGTGCCATGCCGGTGCCATGCCGTGCCATGCCGGTGCCATGCCGGTGCCATGCCGTGCCATGCCGTGCCATGCCGGTGCCATGCCGTGCCATGCCGGTGCCATGCCGTGCCATGCCGGTGCCATGCCGGTGCCATGCCGTGCCATGCCGTGCCATGCCGGTGCCATTCCGTGCCATGCCGGTGCCATGCCGTGCCATGCCGTGCCATGCCATTCCATGCCATTCCATGCCATTCCATGCCATTCCATGCCATTCCATGCCATTCCATGTCATTCCATGCCATTCCATGTCATTCCATGCCATTCCATGCCATTCCATGCCATTCCATGCCATTCCATGCCATTCCATGCCATTCCATGCCATTCCATGCCATTCCATGCCATTCCATGCCATTCCATGCCATTTCATGCCATTCCATGCCATTCCATGCCATTCCATGCCATTCCATGCCATTCCATGCCATTCCATGCCATTCAATGCCATTCCATGCCGGTGCCATGCCGTGCCATGCCGGTGCCATGCCGTGCCATGCCGGTGCCATGCCGTGCCATGCCGGTGCCATGCCGTGCCATGCCGGTGCCATGCCGGTGCCATGCCGTGCCATGCCGGTGCCATGCCGGTGCCATGCCGGTGCCATGCCGTGCCATGCCGGTGCCATGCCGTGCCATGCCGTGCCATGCCGGTGCCATGCCGTGCCATGCCGTGCCATGCCGGTGCCATGCCGTGCCATGCCGTGCCATGCCATTCCATGCCATTCCATGCCATTCCATGACATTCCATGTCATTCCATGCCATTCCATGCCATTCCATGCCATTCCATGCCATTCCATGCCATTCAATGCCATTCCATGCCGGTGCCATGCCGTGCCATGCCGGTGCCATGCCGTGCCATGCCGGTGCCATGCCGTGCCATGCCGGTGCCATGCCGTGCCATGCCGGTGCCATGCCGTGCCATGCCGGTGCCATGCCGTGCCATGCCGGTGCCATGCCGTGCCATGCCGGTGCCATGCCGTGCCATGCCGGTGCCATGCCGTGCCATGCCGGTGCCATGCCGTGCCATGCCGGTGCCATGCCGTGCCATGCCGGTGCCATGCCGTGCCATGCCGGTGCCATGCCGTGCCATGCCGGTGCCATGCCGTGCCATGCCGGTGCCATGCCGTGCCATGCCGGTGCCATGCCGTGCCATGCCGGTGCCATGCCGTGCCATGCCGGTGCCATGCCGTGCCATGCCGGTGCCATGCCGTGCCATGCCGGTGCCATGCCGTGCCATGCCGGTGCCATGCCGTGCCATGCCGGTGCCATGCCGTGCCATGCCGGTGCCATGCCGTGCCATGCCGGTGCCATGCCGTGCCATGCCGGTGCCATGCCGTGCCATGCCGGTGCCATGCCGTGCCATGCCGGTGCCATGCCGTGCCATGCCGTGCCATGCCGTGCCATGCCGTGCCATGCCGTGCCATGCCGGTGCCATGCCGTGCCATGCCGGTGCCATGCCGTGCCATGCCGGTGCCATGCCGTGCCATGCCGTGCCATGCCGTGCCATGCCGGTGCCATGCCGTGCCATGCCGGTGCCATGCCGTGCCATGCCGGTGCCATGCCGTGCCATGCCGGTGCCATGCCGTGCCATGCCGGTGCCATGCCGTGCCATGCCGTGCCATGCCGTGCCATGCCGGTGCCATGCCGTGCCATGCCGGTGCCATGCCGTGCCATGCCGGTGCCATGCCGTGCCATGCCGTGCCATGCCGGTGCCATGCCGTGCCATGCCGGTGCCATGCCGTGCCATGCCGGTGCCATGCCGTGCCATGCCGGTGCCATGCCGTGCCATGCCGTGCCATGCCATTCCATCCCATTCCATGCCAGTCCATGCCAGTCCATGCCAGTCCATGCCATTCCATGCCATTCCATGCCACTCAATGCGGTGCCATGCCGTGCCATGCCGTGCCATGCCGTGCCATGCCGGTGCCATGCCGTGCCATGCCGGTGCCATGCCGTGCCATGCCGGTGCCATGCCGTGCCATGCCGGTGCCATGCCGTGCCATGCCGGTGCCATGCCGTGCCATGCCTGTGCCATGCCGTGCCATGCCGGTGCCATGCCGTGCCATGCCGGTGCCATGCCGTGCCATGCCGTGCCATGCCGGTGCCATGCCGTGCCATGCCGTGCCATGCCGGTGCCATGCCGTGCCATGCCGGTGCCATGCCGTGCCATGCCGGTGCCATGCCGTGCCATGCCGGTGCCATGCCGTGCCATGCCGGTGCCATGCCGTGCCATGCCGTGCCATGCCGTGCCATGCGGTGCCATGCCATTCCATGCCATTCCATGCCATTCAATGCCGGTGCCATGCCGTGCCATGCGGTGCCATGCCATTCCATGCCATTCCATGCCATTCCATGCCATTCCATGCCATTCCATGCCATTCCATGCCATTCCATGCCATTCCATGCCATTCCATGCCATTCCATGCCATTCCATGCCATTCCATGCCATTCCATGCCATTCCATGCCATTCCATGCCATTCCATGCCATTCCATGCCATTCCATGCCGTGCCATGCCGTGCCATGCCGGTGCCATGCCGGTGCCATGCAGGTGCCATGCCGTGCCATGCCGGTGCCATGCCGTGCCATGCCATTCCATGCCATTCCATGTCATTCCATGCCATTCCATGTCATTCCATGCCATTCCATGCCATTCCATGCCATTCCATGCCATTCCATGCCATTCCATGCCATTCCATGCCATTCCATGCCATTCCATGCCATTCCATGCCATTCCATGCCATTCCATGCCATTCAATGCCATTCCATGCCATTCAATGCCATTCCATGCCGGTGCCATGCCGTGCCATGCCGGTGCCATGCCGTGCCATGCCGGTGCCATGCCGTGCCATGCCGGTGCCATGCCGTGCCATGCCGGTGCCATGCCGTGCCATGCCGGTGCCATGCCGTGCCATGCCGGTGCCATGCCGTGCCATGCCGGTGCCATGCCGTGCCATGCCGGTGCCATGCCGTGCCATGCCGGTGCCATGCCGTGCCATGCCGGTGCCATGCCGTGCCATGCCGGTGACATGCCGTGCCATGCCGTGCCATGCCGGTGCCATGCCGTGCCATGCCGGTGCCATGCCGGTGCCATGCCGTGCCATGCCGTGCCATGCCGGTGCCATGCCGTGCCATGCCGGTGCCATGCCGTGCCATGCCGGTGCCATGCCGTGCCATGCCGTGCCATGCCGGTTCCATGCCATTCAATGCCGGTGCCATGCCGTGCCATGCGGTGCCATGCCATTCCATGCCATTCCATGCCATTCCATGCCATTCCATGCCATTCCATGCCATTCCATGCCATTCCATGCCATTCCATGCCATTCCATGCCATTCCATGCCATTCCATGCCATTCCATGCCATTCAATGCCATTCCATGCCATTCCATGCCATTCCATGCCATTCCATGCCATTCCATGCCATTCCATGCCATTCCATGCCATTCCATGCCATTCCATGCCATTCCATGCCATTCCATGCCATTCCATGCCATTCCATGCCATTCCATGCCATTCCATGTCATTCCATGCCATTCCATGCCATTCCATGCCATTCCATGCCATTCCATGCCATTCCATGCCATTCCATGCCATTCCATGCCATTCCCTGCCATTCCATGCCGTGCCATGCCGGTGCCATGCCGTGCCATGCCGGTGCCATGCCGTGCCATGCCGGTGCCATGCCGTGCCATGCCGGTGCCATGCCGTGCCATGCCGGTGCCATGCCGTGCCATGCCGGTGCCATGCCGTGCCATGCCGGTGCCATGCCGTGCCATGCCGGTGCCATGCCGTGCCATGCCGGTGCCATGCCGTGCCATGCCGGTGCCATGCCGTGCCATGCCGGTGCCATGCCGTGCCATGCCGGTGACATGCCGTGCCATGCCGTGCCATGCCGGTGCCATGCCGTGCCATGCCGGTGCCATGCCGGTGCCATGCCGTGCCATGCCGTGCCATGCCGGTGCCATGCCGTGCCATGCCGGTGCCATGCCGTGCCATGCCGGTGCCATGCCGTGCCATGCCGGTGCCATGCCGTGCCATGCCGTGCCATGCCGGTTCCATGCCATTCAATGCCGGTGCCATGCCGTGCCATGCGGTGCCATGCCATTCCATGCCATTCCATGCCATTCCATGCCATTCCATGCCATTCCATGCCATTCCATGCCATTTCATGCCATTCCATGCCATTCCATGCCATTCCATGCCATTCCATGCCATTCCATGCCATTCCATGCCATTCCATGCCATTCCATGCCATTCCATGCCATTCCATGCCATTCCATGCCATTCCATGCCATTCCATGCCATTCCATGCCATTCCATGCCATTCCATGCCATTCCATGCCATTCCATGCCATTCCATGCCATTCCATGCCGTGCCATGCCGTGCCATGCCGGTGCCATGCCGGTGCCATGCCGGTGCCATGCCGGTGCCATGCCGGTGCCATGCCGGTGCCATGCCGTGCCATGCCGGTGCCATGCCGTGCCATGCCGGTGCCATGCCGTGCCATGCCGGTGCCATGCCGGTGCCATGCCGTGCCATGCCGGTGCCATGCCGGTGCCATGCCGTGCCATGCCGGTGCCATGCCGTGCCATGACGGTGCCATGCCGTGCCATGCCGTGCCATGCCATTCCATGCCATTCCATGCCATTCCATGCCATTCCATGCCATTCCATGCCATTCCATGCCATTCCATGCCATTCAATGCCGTGCCATGCCGTGCCATGCCGTGCCATGCCGGTGCCATGCCGTGCCATGCCGGTGCCATGCCGTGCCATGCCGGTGCCATGCCGTGCCATGCCGTGCCATGCCGTGCCATGCCGTGCCATGCCGTGCCATGCCGTGCCATGCCGTGCCATGCCGTGCCATGCCGTGCCATGCCGTGCCATGCCGTGCCATGCCGTGCCATGCGGTGCCATGCCATTCCATGCCATTCCATGCCATTCCATGCCATTCCATGTCATTCCATGTCATTCCATGCCATTCCATGTCATTCCATGCCATTCCATGCCATTCCATGCCATTCCATGCCATTCCATGCCATTCCATGCCATTCCATGCCATTCCATGCCATTCCATGCCATTCCATGCCATTCCATGCCATTCAATGCCGTGCCATGCCGTGCCATGCCGTGCCATGCCGTGCCATGCCGTGCCATGCCGTGCCATGCCGTGCCATGCCGTGCCATGCCGTGCCATGCCGGTGCAATGCCGGTGCCATGCCGTGCCATGCCGGTGCCATGCCGTGCCATGCCGGTGCCATGCCGTGCCATGCCGGTGCCATGCCGTGCCATGCCGGTGCCATGCCGTGCCATGCCGGTGCCATGCCGTGCCATGCCGGTGCCATGCCGTGCCATGCCGGTGCCATGCCGTGCCATGCCGGTGCCATGCCGTGCCATGCCGTGCCATGCCGTGCCATGCCGGTGCCATGCCGTGGCATGCCGTGGCATGCCGGTGCCATGCCGTGCCATGCCGTGCCATGCCATTCCATGCCGTGCCATGCCATTCCATGCCATTCCATGCCATTCCATGCCATTCCATGCCATTCCATGCCATTCCATGCCATTCCATGCCATTCCATGCCATTCCATGTCATTCCATGCCATTCCATGCCATTCCATGCCATTCCATGCCATTCCATGCCATTCCGTGCCATTCCGTGCCATTCCATGCCATTCCGTGCCATTCCATGCCATTCCGTGCCATTCCGTGCCATTCCATGCCATTCCATGCCATTCCATGCCATTCCATGCCATTCCATGCCATTCCATGCCATTCCATGCCATTCCATGCCATTCCATGTCATTCCATGCCATTCCATGCCATTCCATGCCATTCCATGCCATTCCATGCCATTCCATGCCATTCCGTGCCATTCCGTGCCATTCCATGCCATTCCATGCCATTCCATGCCATTCCATGCCATTCCATGCCATTCCATGCCATTCGATGCCATTCCATGCCATTCCATGCCATTCCATGCCATTCCATGCCATTCCATGCCATTCCATGCCATTCCATGCCATTCCATGCCATTCCATGCCATTCCATGCCATTCCATGCCATTCCATGCCGTGCCATGCCGTGCCATGCCGTGCCATGCCGTGCCATGCCGTGCCATGCCGGTGCCATGCCGTGCCATGCCGGTGCCATGCCGTGCCATGCCGGTGCCATGCCGTGCCATGCCGGTGCCATGCCGTGCCATGCCGGTGCCATGCCGTGCCATGCCGGTGCCATGCCGTGCCATGCCGGTGCCATGCCGTGCCATGCCGGTGCCATGCCGTGCCATGCCGGTGCCATGCCGTGCCATGCCGGTGCCATGCCGTGCCATGCCGGTGCCATGCCGTGCCATGCCGGTGCCATGCCGTGCCATGCCGGTGCCATGCCGTGCCATGCCGGTGCCATGCCGTGCCATGCCGGTGCCATGCCGGTGCCATGCCGGTGCCATGCCGTGCCATGCCGGTGCCATGCCGGTGCCATGCCGTGCCATGCCGGTGCCATGCCGTGCCATGCCGGTGCCATGCCGTGCCATGCCGGTGCCATGCCGTGCCATGCCGGTGCCATGCCGTGCCATGCCGGTGCCATGCCGTGCCATGCCGGTGCCATGCCGTGCCATGCCGGTGCCATGCCGTGCCATGCCGGTGCCATGCCGTGCCATGCCGGTGCCATGCCGTGCCATGCCGTGCCATGCCGGTGCCATGCCGTGCCATGCCGGTGCCATGCCGTGCCATGCCGGTGCCATGCCGTGCCATGCCGTGCCATGCCGTGCCATGCCGGTGCCATGCCGTGCCATGCCGGTGCCATGCCGTGCCATGCCGGTGCCATGCCGTGCCATGCCGGTGCCATGCCGTGCCATGCCGGTGCCATGCCGTGCCATGCCGGTGCCATGCCGTGCCATGCCGGTGCCATGCCGTGCCATGCCGGTGCCATGCCGTGCCATGCCGGTGCCATGCCGTGCCATGCCGGTGCCATGCCGTGCCATGCCGGTGCCATGCCGTGCCATGCCGGTGCCATGCCGTGCCATGCCGGTGCCATGCCGTGCCATGCCGGTGCCATGCCGTGCCATGCCGGTGTCATGCCGTGCCATGCCGGTGCCATGCCGTGCCATGCCGGTGCCATGCCGTGCCATGCCGTGCCATGCCATTCCATGCCATTCCATGCCAGTCCATGCCAGTCCATGCCAGTCCATGCCATTCCATGCCATTCCATGCCACTCAATGCGGTGCCACGCCGTGCCATGCCGTGCCATTCCGTGCCATGCCGTGCCATTCCGTGCCATTCAATGCCATTCCATGCCATTCAATGCCGTGCCATGCCGGTGCCATGCCGTGCCATGCCGTGCCATGCCGGTGCCATGCCGTGCCATGCCATTCCATGCCATTCCATGCCATTCCATGCCATTCCATGCCATTCCATGCCGGTGCCATGCCGTGCCATGCCGGTGCCATGCCGTGCCATGCCGGTGCCATGCCGTGCCATGCCGGTGCCATGCCGTGCCATGCCGGTGCCATGCCGTGCCATGCCATTCCATGCCATTCCATGCCAGTCCATGCCAGTCCATGCCAGTCCATGCCATTCCATGCCATTCCATGCCACTCAATGCGGTGCCATGCCGTGCCATGCCGTGCCATTCCGTGCCATTCAATGCCATTCCATGCCATTCAATGCCGTGCCATGCCGGTGCCATGCCGGTGCCATGCCGTGCCATGCCGTGCCATGCCGGTGCCATGCCGTGCCATGCCGTGCCATGCCGGTGCCATGCCGGTGCCATGCCGTGCCATGCCGGTGCCATGCCGTGCCATGCCGGTGCCATGCCGTGCCATGCCGGTGCCATGCCGTGCCATGCCGGTGCCATGCCGTGCCATGCCGGTGCCATGCCGTGCCATGCCGGTGCCATGCCGTGCCATGCCGGTGCCATGCCGTGCCATGCCGTGCCATGCCGGTGCCATGCCGTGCCATGCCGGTGCCATGCCGTGCCATGCCGTGCCATGCCGGTGCCATGCCGTGGCATGCCGGTGCCATGCCGTGCCATGCCGTGCCATGCCGTGCCATGCCGGTGCCATGCCGTGGCATGCCGGTGCCATGCCGTGCCATGCCGTGCCATGCCATTCCATGCCGGTGCCATGCCGTGCCATGCCGGTGCCATGCCGTGCCATGCCGGTGCCATGCCGTGCCATGCCGGTGCCATGCCGTGCCATGCCGTGCCATGCCGGTTCCATGCCATTCAATGCCGGTGCCATGCCGTGCCATGCGGTGCCATGCCATTCCATGCCATTCCATGCCATTCCATGCCATTCCATGCCATTCCATGCCATTCCATGCCATTTCATGCCATTCCATGCCATTCCATGCCATTCCATGCCATTCCATGCCATTCCATGCCATTCCATGCCATTCCATGCCATTCCATGCCATTCCATGCCATTCCATGCCATTCCATGCCATTCCATGCCATTCCATGCCATTCCATGCCATTCCATGCCATTCCATGCCATTCCATGCCATTCCATGCCATTCCATGCCATTCCATGCCATTCCATGCCATTCCATGCCATTCCATGCCATTCCATGCCATTCCATGCCATTCCATGCCATTCCATGCCATTCCATGCCATTCCATGCCATTCCATGCCATTCCATGCCATTCCATGCCGTGCCATGCCGTGCCATGCCGGTGCCATGCCGGTGCCATGCCGGTGCCATGCCGGTGCCATGCCGGTGCCATGCCGTGCCATGCCGGTGCCATGCCGTGCCATGCCGGTGCCATGCCGTGCCATGCCGGTGCCATGCCGGTGCCATGCCGTGCCATGCCGGTGCCATGCCGGTGCCATGCCGTGCCATGCCGGTGCCATGCCGTGCCATGCCGGTGCCATGCCGTGCCATGCCGGTGCCATGCCGTGCCATGCCGGTGCCATGCCGGTGCCATGCCGTGCCATGCCGGTGCCATGCCGTGCCATGCCGGTGCCATGCCGTGCCATGCCGTGCCATGCCGTGCCATGCCGTGCCATGCCGGTGCCATGCCGTGCCATGCCGGTGCCATGCCGTGCCATGCCGGTGCCATGCCGTGCCATGCCGTGCCATGCCGTGCCATGCCGTGCCATGCCGTGCCATGCCGTGCCATGCCGTGCCATGCCGTGCCATGCCGTGCCATGCCGTGCCATGCGGTGCCATGCCATTCCATGCCATTCCATGCCATTCCATGCCATTCCATGCCATTCCATGCCATTCCATGTCATTCCATGTCATTCCATGCCATTCCATGTCATTCCATGCCATTCCATGCCATTCCATGCCATTCCATGCCATTCCATGCCATTCCATGCCATTCCATGCCATTCCATGCCATTCCATGCCATTCCATGCCATTCCATGCCATTCCATGCCATTCCATGCCATTCCATGCCATTCCATGCCATTCCATGCCATTCCATGCCATTCAATGCCGTGCCATGCCGTGCCATGCCGTGCCATGCCGTGCCATGCCGTGCCATGCCGTGCCATGCCGGTGCAATGCCGGTGCCATGCCGTGCCATGCCGGTGCCATGCCGTGCCATGCCGGTGCCATGCCGTGCCATGCCGGTGCCATGCCGTGCCATGCCGGTGCCATGCCGTGCCATGCCGGTGCCATGCCGTGCCATGCCGGTGCCATGCCGTGCCATGCCGGTGCCATGCCGTGCCATGCCGGTGCCATGCCGTGCCATGCCGTGCCATGCCGTGCCATGCCGGTGCCATGCCGTGGCATGCCGGTGCCATGCCGTGCCATGCCGTGCCATGCCATTCCATGCCGTGCCATGCCATTCCATGCCATTCCATGCCATTCCATGCCATTCCATGCCATTCCATGCCATTCCATGCCATTCCATGCCATTCCATGCCATTCCATGTCATTCCATGCCATTCCATGCCATTCCATGCCATTCCATGCCATTCCATGCCATTCCGTGCCATTCCGTGCCATTCCATGCCATTCCGTGCCATTCCATGCCATTCCGTGCCATTCCGTGCCATTCCATGCCATTCCGTGCCATTCCATGCCATTCCATGCCATTCCATGCCATTCCATGCCATTCCATGCCATTCCATGCCATTCCATGTCATTCCATGCCATTCCATGCCATTCCATGCCATTCCATGCCATTCCATGCCATTCCGTGCCATTCCGTGCCATTCCATGCCATTCCATGCCATTCCATGCCATTCCATGCCATTCCATGCCATTCCATGCCATTCCATGCCATTCCATGCCATTCCATGCCATTCCATGCCATTCCATGCCATTCCATGCCATTCCATGCCATTCCATGCCATTCCATGCCATTCCATGCCATTCCATGCCATTCCATGCCATTCCATGCCGTGCCATGCCGTGCCATGCCGTGCCATGCCGTGCCATGCCGTGCCATGCCGGTGCCATGCCGTGCCATGCCGGTGCCATGCCGTGCCATGCCGGTGCCATGCCGTGCCATGCCGGTGCCATGCCGTGCCATGCCGGTGCCATGCCGTGCCATGCCGGTGCCATGCCGTGCCATGCCGGTGCCATGCCGTGCCATGCCGGTGCCATGCCGTGCCATGCCGGTGCCATGCCGTGCCATGCCGGTGCCATGCCGTGCCATGCCGGTGCCATGCCGGTGCCATGCCGGTGCCATGCCGTGCCATGCCGGTGCCATGCCGGTGCCATGCCGTGCCATGCCGGTGCCATGCCGTGCCATGCCGGTGCCATGCCGTGCCATGCCGGTGCCATGCCGTGCCATGCCGGTGCCATGCCGTGCCATGCCGGTGCCATGCCGTGCCATGCCGGTGCCATGCCGTGCCATGCCGGTGCCATGCCGTGCCATGCCGGTGCCATGCCGTGCCATGCCGTGCCATGCCGGTGCCATGCCGTGCCATGCCGGTGCCATGCCGTGCCATGCCGGTGCCATGCCGTGCCATGCCGTGCCATGCCGTGCCATGCCGGTGCCATGCCGTGCCATGCCGGTGCCATGCCGTGCCATGCCGTGCCATGCCGGTGCCATGCCGTGCCATGCCATTCCATGCCGTGCCATGCCGGTGCCATGCCGGTGCCATGCCGTGCCATGCCGGTGCCATGCCGGTGCCATGCCGTGCCATGCCGGTGCCATGCCGTGCCATGCCGGTGCCATGCCGTGCCATGCCGGTGCCATGCCGTGCCATTCCGTGCCATTCAATGCCATTCCATGCCATTCAATGCCGTGCCATGCCGGTGCCATGCCGTGCCATGCCGTGCCATGCCGGTGCCATGCCGTGCCATGCCATTCCATGCCATTCCATGCCATTCCATGCCATTCCATGCCATTCCATGCCGGTGCCATGCCGTGCCATGCCGGTGCCATGCCGTGCCATGCCGGTGCCATGCCGTGCCATGCCGGTGCCATGCCGTGCCATGCCGGTGCCATGCCGTGCCATGCCGGTGCCATGCCGTGCCATGCCGGTGCCATGCCGTGCCATGCCGGTGCCATGCCGTGCCATGCCATTCCATGCCATTCCATGCCAGTCCATGCCAGTCCATGCCAGTCCATGCCATTCCATGCCATTCCATGCCACTCAATGCGGTGCCATGCCGTGCCATGCCGTGCCATTCCGTGCCATTCAATGCCATTCCATGCCATTCAATGCCGTGCCATGCCGGTGCCATGCCGGTGCCATGCCGTGCCATGCCGTGCCATGCCGGTGCCATGCCGTGCCATGCCGTGCCATGCCGGTGCCATGCCGGTGCCATGCCGTGCCATGCCGGTGCCATGCCGTGCCATGCCGGTGCCATGCCGTGCCATGCCGGTGCCATGCCGTGCCATGCCGGTGCCATGCCGTGCCATGCCGGTGCCATGCCGTGCCATGCCGGTGCCATGCCGTGCCATGCCGGTGCCATGCCGTGCCATGCCGTGCCATGCCGGTGCCATGCCGTGCCATGCCGGTGCCATGCCGTGCCATGCCGTGCCATGCCGGTGCCATGCCGTGGCATGCCGGTGCCATGCCGTGCCATGCCGTGCCATGCCGTGCCATGCCGGTGCCATGCCGTGGCATGCCGGTGCCATGCCGTGCCATGCCGTGCCATGCCATTCCATGCCGGTGCCATGCCGTGCCATGCCGGTGCCATGCCGTGCCATGCCGGTGCCATGCCGTGCCATGCCGGTGCCATGCCGTGCCATGCCGTGCCATGCCGGTTCCATGCCATTCAATGCCGGTGCCATGCCGTGCCATGCGGTGCCATGCCATTCCATGCCATTCCATGCCATTCCATGCCATTCCATGCCATTCCATGCCATTCCATGCCATTTCATGCCATTCCATGCCATTCCATGCCATTCCATGCCATTCCATGCCATTCCATGCCATTCCATGCCATTCCATGCCATTCCATGCCATTCCATGCCATTCCATGCCATTCCATGCCATTCCATGCCATTCCATGCCATTCCATGCCATTCCATGCCATTCCATGCCATTCCATGCCATTCCATGCCATTCCATGCCATTCCATGCCATTCCATGCCATTCCATGCCATTCCATGCCATTCCATGCCATTCCATGCCATTCCATGCCATTCCATGCCATTCCATGCCATTCCATGCCATTCCATGCCATTCCATGCCATTCCATGCCATTCCATGCCGTGCCATGCCGTGCCATGCCGGTGCCATGCCGGTGCCATGCCGGTGCCATGCCGGTGCCATGCCGGTGCCATGCCGTGCCATGCCGGTGCCATGCCGTGCCATGCCGGTGCCATGCCGTGCCATGCCGGTGCCATGCCGGTGCCATGCCGTGCCATGCCGGTGCCATGCCGGTGCCATGCCGTGCCATGCCGGTGCCATGCCGTGCCATGCCGGTGCCATGCCGTGCCATGCCGGTGCCATGCCGTGCCATGCCGGTGCCATGCCGGTGCCATGCCGTGCCATGCCGGTGCCATGCCGTGCCATGCCGGTGCCATGCCGTGCCATGCCGTGCCATGCCGTGCCATGCCGGTGCCATGCCGTGCCATGCCGGTGCCATGCCGTGCCATGCCGGTGCCATGCCGTGCCATGCCGGTGCCATGCCGTGCCATGCCGTGCCATGCCGTGCCATGCCGTGCCATGCCGTGCCATGCCGTGCCATGCCGTGCCATGCCGTGCCATGCCGTGCCATGCCGTGCCATGCGGTGCCATGCCATTCCATGCCATTCCATGTCATTCCATGTCATTCCATGCCATTCCATGTCATTCCATGCCATTCCATGCCATTCCATGCCATTCCATGCCATTCCATGCCATTCCATGCCATTCCATGCCATTCCATGCCATTCCATGCCATTCCATGCCATTCCATGCCATTCCATGCCATTCCATGCCATTCCATGCCATTCCATGCCATTCCATGCCATTCCATGCCATTCCATGCCATTCCATGCCATTCCATGCCATTCAATGCCGTGCCATGCCGTGCCATGCCGTGCCATGCCGTGCCATGCCGTGCCATGCCGTGCCATGCCGGTGCAATGCCGGTGCCATGCCGTGCCATGCCGGTGCCATGCCGTGCCATGCCGGTGCCATGCCGTGCCATGCCGGTGCCATGCCGTGCCATGCCGGTGCCATGCCGTGCCATGCCGGTGCCATGCCGTGCCATGCCGGTGCCATGCCGTGCCATGCCGGTGCCATGCCGTGCCATGCCGGTGCCATGCCGTGCCATGCCGTGCCATGCCGTGCCATGCCGGTGCCATGCCGTGGCATGCCGGTGCCATGCCGTGCCATGCCGTGCCATGCCATTCCATGCCGTGCCATGCCATTCCATGCCATTCCATGCCATTCCATGCCATTCCATGCCATTCCATGCCATTCCATGCCATTCCATGCCATTCCATGCCATTCCATGTCATTCCATGCCATTCCATGCCATTCCATGCCATTCCATGCCATTCCATGCCATTCCGTGCCATTCCGTGCCATTCCATGCCATTCCGTGCCATTCCATGCCATTCCGTGCCATTCCGTGCCATTCCATGCCATTCCGTGCCATTCCATGCCATTCCATGCCATTCCATGCCATTCCATGCCATTCCATGCCATTCCATGCCATTCCATGTCATTCCATGCCATTCCATGCCATTCCATGCCATTCCATGCCATTCCATGCCATTCCGTGCCATTCCGTGCCATTCCATGCCATTCCATGCCATTCCATGCCATTCCATGCCATTCCATGCCATTCCATGCCATTCCATGCCATTCCATGCCATTCCATGCCATTCCATGCCATTCCATGCCATTCCATGCCATTCCATGCCATTCCATGCCATTCCATGCCATTCCATGCCATTCCATGCCATTCCATGCCATTCCATGCCATTCCATGCCATTCCATGCCATTCCATGCCGTGCCATGCCGTGCCATGCCGTGCCATGCCGTGCCATGCCGTGCCATGCCGGTGCCATGCCGTGCCATGCCGGTGCCATGCCGTGCCATGCCGGTGCCATGCCGTGCCATGCCGGTGCCATGCCGTGCCATGCCGGTGCCATGCCGTGCCATGCCGGTGCCATGCCGTGCCATGCCGGTGCCATGCCGTGCCATGCCGGTGCCATGCCGTGCCATGCCGGTGCCATGCCGTGCCATGCCGGTGCCATGCCGTGCCATGCCGGTGCCATGCCGTGCCATGCCGGTGCCATGCCGGTGCCATGCCGGTGCCATGCCGTGCCATGCCGGTGCCATGCCGGTGCCATGCCGTGCCATGCCGGTGCCATGCCGTGCCATGCCGGTGCCATGCCGTGCCATGCCGGTGCCATGCCGTGCCATGCCGGTGCCATGCCGTGCCATGCCGGTGCCATGCCGTGCCATGCCGGTGCCATGCCGTGCCATGCCGGTGCCATGCCGTGCCATGCCGGTGCCATGCCGTGCCATGCCGGTGCCATGCCGTGCCATGCCGTGCCATGCCGGTGCCATGCCGTGCCATGCCGGTGCCATGCCGTGCCATGCCGGTGCCATGCCGTGCCATGCCGTGCCATGCCGTGCCATGCCGGTGCCATGCCGTGCCATGCCGGTGCCATGCCGTGCCATGCCGGTGCCATGCCGTGCCATGCCGTGCCATGCCGGTGCCATGCCGTGCCATGCCATTCCATGCCATTCCATGCCATTCCATGCCATTCCATGCCATTCCATGCCATTCCATGCCATTCCATGCCATTCCATGCCATTCCATGCCGTGCCATGCCGTGCCATGCCGGTGCCATGCCGGTGCCATGCCGTGCCATGCCGGTGCCATGCCGTGCCATGCCGGTGCCATGCCGTGCCATGCCGGTGCCATGCCGTGCCATGCCGGTGCCATGCCGTGCCATGCCGGTGCCATGCCGTGCCATGCCGGTGCCATGCCGTGCCATGCCGGTGCCATGCCGTGCCATGCCGGTGCCATGCCGTGCCATGCCGGTGCCATGCCGTGCCATGCCGGTGCCATGCCGTGCCATGCCGGTGCCATGCCGTGCCATGCCGGTGCCATGCCGTGCCATGCCGGTGCCATGCCGTGCCATGCCGGTGCCATGCCGTGCCATGCCGGTGCCATGCCGTGCCATGCCGGTGCCATGCCGTGCCATGCCGGTGCCATGCCGTGCCATGCCGGTGCCATGCCGTGCCATGCCGGTGCCATGCCGTGCCATGCCGGTGCCATGCCGTGCCATGCCGGTGCCATGCCGTGCCATGCCGGTGCCATGCCGTGCCATGCCGGTGCCATGCCGTGCCATGCCGGTGCCATGCCGTGCCATGCCGGTGCCATGCCGTGCCATGCCGGTGCCATGCCGTGCCATGCCGGTGCCATGCCGGTGCCATGCCGTGCCATGCCGGTGCCATGCCGTGCCATGCCGGTGCCATGCCGTGCCATGCCGGTGCCATGCCGTGCCATGCCGGTGCCATGCCGTGCCATGCCGGTGCCATGCCGGTGCCATGCCGTGCCATGCCGGTGCCATGCCGGTGCCATGCCGTGCCATGCCGGTGCCATGCCGTGCCATGACGGTGCCATGCCGTGCCATGCCGTGCCATGCCATTCCATGCCATTCCATGCCATTCCATGCCATTCCATGCCATTCCATGCCATTCAATGCCATTCCATGCCATTCAATGCCGTGCCATGCCGGTGCCATGCCGTGCCATGCCGGTGCCATGCCGTGCCATGCCGGTGCCATGCCGTGCCATGCCGGTGCCATGCCGTGCCATGCCGTGCCATGCCGTGCCATGCCGTGCCATGCCGTGCCATGCCGTGCCATGCCGTGCCATGCCATTCCATGCCATTCCATGCCATTCCATGCCATTCCATGTCATTCCATGTCATTCCATGCCATTCCATGTCATTCCATGCCATTCCATGCCATTCCATGCCATTCCATGCCATTCCATGCCATTCCATGCCATTCCATGCCATTCCATGCCATTCCATGCCATTCCATGCCATTCCATGCCATTCCATGCCATTCCATGCCATTCCATGCCATTCCATGCCATTCCATGCCATTCCATGCCATTCCATGCCATTCAATGCCGTGCCATGCCGTGCCATGCCGTGCCATGCCGTGCCATGCCGGTGCCATGCCGTGCCATGCCGGTGCCATGCCGTGCCATGCCGGTGCCATGCCGTGCCATGCCGGTGCCATGCCGTGCCATGCCGGTGCCATGCCGGTGCCATGCCGTGCCATGCCGGTGCCATGCCGGTGCCATGCCGTGCCATGCCGGTGCCATGCCGTGCCATGACGGTGCCATGCCGTGCCATGCCGTGCCATGCCATTCCATGCCATTCCATGCCATTCCATGCCATTCCATGCCATTCCATGCCATTCAATGCCATTCCATGCCATTCAATGCCGTGCCATGCCGGTGCCATGCCGTGCCATGCCGGTGCCATGCCGTGCCATGCCGGTGCCATGCCGTGCCATGCCGTGCCATGCCGTGCCATGCCGTGCCATGCCGTGCCATGCCGTGCCATGCCGTGCCATGCCGTGCCATGCCGTGCCATGCCATTCCATGCCATTCCATGTCATTCCATGTCATTCCATGCCATTCCATGTCATTCCATGCCATTCCATGCCATTCCATGCCATTCCATGCCATTCCATGCCATTCCATGCCATTCCATGCCATTCCATGCCATTCCATGCCATTCCATGCCATTCCATGCCATTCCATGCCATTCCATGCCATTCCATGCCATTCCATGCCATTCCATGCCATTCCATGCCATTCAATGCCGTGCCATGCCGTGCCATGCCGTGCCATGCCGTGCCATGCCGTGCCATGCCGTGCCATGCCGGTGCAATGCCGGTGCCATGCCGTGCCATGCCGGTGCCATGCCGTGCCATGCCGGTGCCATGCCGTGCCATGCCGGTGCCATGCCGTGCCATGCCGGTGCCATGCCGTGCCATGCCGGTGCCATGCCGTGCCATGCCGGTGCCATGCCGTGCCATGCCGGTGCCATGCCGTGCCATGCCGTGCCATGCCGTGCCATGCCGTGCCATGCCGTGCCATGCCGTGCCATGCCGTGCCATGCCGTGCCATGCCGTGCCATGCCGTGCCATGCCATTCCATGCCATTCCATGCCATTCCATGCCATTCCATGTCATTCCATGTCATTCCATGCCATTCCATGTCATTCCATGCCATTCCATGCCATTCCATGCCATTCCATGCCATTCCATGCCATTCCATGCCATTCCATGCCATTCCATGCCATTCCATGCCATTCCATGCCATTCCATGCCATTCCATGCCATTCCATGCCATTCCATGCCATTCCATGCCATTCCATGCCATTCCATGCCATTCCATGCCATTCAATGCCGTGCCATGCCGTGCCATGCCGTGCCATGCCGTGCCATGCCGGTGCCATGCCGTGCCATGCCGGTGCCATGCCGTGCCATGCCGGTGCCATGCCGTGCCATGCCGGTGCCATGCCGTGCCATGCCGGTGCCATGCCGGTGCCATGCCGTGCCATGCCGGTGCCATGCCGGTGCCATGCCGTGCCATGCCGGTGCCATGCCGTGCCATGACGGTGCCATGCCGTGCCATGCCGTGCCATGCCATTCCATGCCATTCCATGCCATTCCATGCCATTCCATGCCATTCCATGCCATTCAATGCCATTCCATGCCATTCAATGCCGTGCCATGCCGGTGCCATGCCGTGCCATGCCGGTGCCATGCCGTGCCATGCCGGTGCCATGCCGTGCCATGCCGTGCCATGCCGTGCCATGCCGTGCCATGCCGTGCCATGCCGTGCCATGCCGTGCCATGCCGTGCCATGCCGTGCCATGCCATTCCATGCCATTCCATGCCATTCCATGCCATTCCATGTCATTCCATGTCATTCCATGCCATTCCATGTCATTCCATGCCATTCCATGCCATTCCATGCCATTCCATGCCATTCCATGCCATTCCATGCCATTCCATGCCATTCCATGCCATTCCATGCCATTCCATGCCATTCCATGCCATTCCATGCCATTCCATGCCATTCCATGCCATTCCATGCCATTCCATGCCATTCAATGCCGTGCCATGCCGTGCCATGCCGTGCCATGCCGTGCCATGCCGTGCCATGCCGTGCCATGCCGGTGCAATGCCGGTGCCATGCCGTGCCATGCCGGTGCCATGCCGTGCCATGCCGGTGCCATGCCGTGCCATGCCGGTGCCATGCCGTGCCATGCCGGTGCCATGCCGTGCCATGCCGGTGCCATGCCGTGCCATGCCGGTGCCATGCCGTGCCATGCCGGTGCCATGCCGTGCCATGCCGGTGCCATGCCGTGCCATGCCGGTGCCATGCCGTGCCATGCCGTGCCATGCCGTGCCATGCCGGTGCCATGCCGTGGCATGCCGGTGCCATGCCGTGCCATGCCGTGCCATGCCATTCCATGCCGTGCCATGCCATTCCATGCCATTCCATGCCATTCCATGCCATTCCATGCCATTCCATGCCATTCCATGCCATTCCATGCCATTCCATGCCATTCCATGTCATTCCATGCCATTCCATGCCATTCCATGCCATTCCATGCCATTCCATGCCATTCCGTGCCATTCCGTGCCATTCCATGCCATTCCGTGCCATTCCATGCCATTCCGTGCCATTCCGTGCCATTCCATGCCATTCCATGCCATTCCATGCCATTCCATGCCATTCCATGCCATTCCATGCCATTCCATGTCATTCCATGCCATTCCATGCCATTCCATGCCATTCCATGCCATTCCATGCCATTCCATGCCATTCCGTGCCATTCCGTGCCATTCCATGCCATTCCATGCCATTCCATGCCATTCCATGCCATTCCATGCCATTCCATGCCATTCCATGCCATTCCATGCCATTCCATGCCATTCCATGCCATTCCATGCCATTCCATGCCATTCCATGCCATTCCATGCCATTCCATGCCATTCCATGCCATTCCATGCCATTCCATGCCATTCCATGCCATTCCATGCCATTCCATGCCATTCCATGCCATTCCATGCCATTCCATGCCGTGCCATGCCGTGCCATGCCGTGCCATGCCGTGCCATGCCGTGCCATGCCGTGCCATGCCGGTGCCATGCCGTGCCATGCCGGTGCCATGCCGTGCCATGCCGGTGCCATGCCGTGCCATGCCGGTGCCATGCCGTGCCATGCCGGTGCCATGCCGTGCCATGCCATTCCATGCCATTCCATGCCAGTCCATGCCAGTCCATGCCAGTCCATGCCATTCCATGCCATTCCATGCCACTCAATGCGGTGCCATGCCGTGCCATGCCGTGCCATTCCGTGCCATTCAATGCCATTCCATGCCATTCAATGCCGTGCCATGCCGGTGCCATGCCGGTGCCATGCCGTGCCATGCCGGTGCCATGCCGTGCCATGCCGGTGCCATGCCGTGCCATGCCGGTGCCATGCCGTGCCATGCCGGTGCCATGCCGTGCCATGCCGGTGCCATGCCGTGCCATGCCGGTGCCATGCCGTGCCATGCCGGTGCCATGCCGTGCCATGCCGGTGCCATGCCGTGCCATGCCGGTGCCATGCCGGTGCCATGCCGGTGCCATGCCGTGCCATGCCGGTGCCATGCCGGTGCCATGCCGTGCCATGCCGGTGCCATGCCGTGCCATGCCGGTGCCATGCCGTGCCATGCCGGTGCCATGCCGTGCCATGCCGGTGCCATGCCGTGCCATGCCGGTGCCATGCCGTGCCATGCCATTCCATGCCATTCCATGCCAGTCCATGCCAGTCCATGCCAGTCCATGCCATTCCATGCCATTCCATGCCACTCAATGCGGTGCCATGCCGTGCCATGCCGTGCCATTCCGTGCCATTCAATGCCATTCCATGCCATTCAATGCCGTGCCATGCCGGTGCCATGCCGGTGCCATGCCGTGCCATGCCGGTGCCATGCCGTGCCATGCCGGTGCCATGCCGTGCCATGCCGGTGCCATGCCGTGCCATGCCGGTGCCATGCCGTGCCATGCCGGTGCCATGCCGTGCCATGCCGGTGCCATGCCGTGCCATGCCGGTGCCATGCCGTGCCATGCCGGTGCCATGCCGTGCCATGCCGGTGCCATGCCGTGCCATGCCGGTGCCATGCCGTGCCATGCCGGTGCCATGCCGTGCCATGCCGGTGTCATGCCGTGCCATGCCGGTGCCATGCCGTGCCATGCCGTGCCATGCCATTCCATGCCATTCCATGCCAGTCCATGCCAGTCCATGCCAGTCCATGCCATTCCATGCCATTCCATGCCACTCAATGCGGTGCCACGCCGTGCCATGCCGTGCCATTCCGTGCCATGCCGTGCCATTCCGTGCCATTCAATGCCATTCCATGCCATTCAATGCCGTGCCATGCCGGTGCCATGCCGTGCCATGCCGTGCCATGCCGGTGCCATGCCGTGCCATGCCATTCCATGCCATTCCATGCCATTCCATGCCATTCCATGCCATTCCATGCCGGTGCCATGCCGTGCCATGCCGGTGCCATGCCGTGCCATGCCGGTGCCATGCCGTGCCATGCCGGTGCCATGCCGTGCCATGCCGGTGCCATGCCGTGCCATGCCGGTGCCATGCCGTGCCATGCCGGTGCCATGCCGTGCCATGCCGGTGCCATGCCGTGCCATGCCGGTGCCATGCCGTGCCATGCCGGTGCCATGCCGTGCCATGCCGGTGCCATGCCGTGCCATGCCGGTGCCATGCCGTGCCATGCCGGTGCCATGCCGTGCCATGCCGGTGCCATGCCGTGCCATGCCGGTGCCATGCCGTGCCATGCCGGTGCCATGCCGTGCCATGCCGGTGCCATGCCGTGCCATGCCGGTGCCATGCCGTGCCATGCCGGTGCCATGCCGTGCCATGCCGGTGCCATGCCGTGCCATGCCGGTGCCATGCCGTGCCATGCCGGTGCCATGCCGTGCCATGCCGGTGTCATGCCGTGCCATGCCGGTGCCATGCCGTGCCATGCCGGTGCCATGCCGTGCCATGCCGTGCCATGCCATTCCATGCCATTCCATGCCAGTCCATGCCAGTCCATGCCAGTCCATGCCATTCCATGCCATTCCATGCCACTCAATGCGGTGCCACGCCGTGCCATGCCGTGCCATTCCGTGCCATGCCGTGCCATTCCGTGCCATTCAATGCCATTCCATGCCATTCAATGCCGTGCCATGCCGGTGCCATGCCGTGCCATGCCGTGCCATGCCGGTGCCATGCCGTGCCATGCCATTCCATGCCATTCCATGCCATTCCATGCCATTCCATGCCATTCCATGCCGGTGCCATGCCGTGCCATGCCGGTGCCATGCCGTGCCATGCCGGTGCCATGCCGTGCCATGCCGGTGCCATGCCGTGCCATGCCGGTGCCATGCCGTGCCATGCCGGTGCCATGCCGTGCCATGCCGGTGCCATGCCGTGCCATGCCGGTGCCATGCCGTGCCATGCCATTCCATGCCATTCCATGCCAGTCCATGCCAGTCCATGCCAGTCCATGCCATTCCATGCCATTCCATGCCACTCAATGCGGTGCCATGCCGTGCCATGCCGTGCCATTCCGTGCCATTCAATGCCATTCCATGCCATTCAATGCCGTGCCATGCCGGTGCCATGCCGGTGCCATGCCGTGCCATGCCGTGCCATGCCGGTGCCATGCCGTGCCATGCCGTGCCATGCCGGTGCCATGCCGGTGCCATGCCGTGCCATGCCGGTGCCATGCCGTGCCATGCCGGTGCCATGCCGGTGCCATGCCGTGCCATGCCGTGCCATGCCGGTGCCATGCCGGTGCCATGCCGTGCCATGCCGGTGCCATGCCGTGCCATGCCGTGCCATGCCGGTGCCATGCCGTGCCATGCCGTGCCATGCCGGTGCCATGCCGTGCCATGCCGGTGCCATGCCGTGCCATGCCGTGCCATGCCGGTGCCATGCCGTGGCATGCCGGTGCCATGCCGTGCCATGCCGTGCCATGCCGTGCCATGCCGGTGCCATGCCGTGGCATGCCGGTGCCATGCCGTGCCATGCCGTGCCATGCCATTCCATGCCGGTGCCATGCCGTGCCATGCCGGTGCCATGCCGTGCCATGCCGGTGCCATGCCGTGCCATGCCGGTGCCATGCCGTGCCATGCCGTGCCATGCCGGTTCCATGCCATTCAATGCCGGTGCCATGCCGTGCCATGCGGTGCCATGCCATTCCATGCCATTCCATGCCATTCCATGCCATTCCATGCCATTCCATGCCATTCCATGCCATTTCATGCCATTCCATGCCATTCCATGCCATTCCATGCCATTCCATGCCATTCCATGCCATTCCATGCCATTCCATGCCATTCCATGCCATTCCATGCCATTCCATGCCATTCCATGCCATTCCATGCCATTCCATGCCATTCCATGCCATTCCATGCCATTCCATGCCATTCCATGCCATTCCATGCCATTCCATGCCATTCCATGCCATTCCATGCCATTCCATGCCATTCCATGCCATTCCATGCCATTCCATGCCATTCCATGCCATTCCATGCCATTCCATGCCATTCCATGCCATTCCATGCCATTCCATGCCATTCCATGCCATTCCATGCCATTCCATGCCATTCCATGCCATTCCATGCCATTCCATGCCATTCCATGCCGTGCCATGCCGTGCCATGCCGGTGCCATGCCGGTGCCATGCCGGTGCCATGCCGGTGCCATGCCGGTGCCATGCCGTGCCATGCCGGTGCCATGCCGTGCCATGCCGGTGCCATGCCGTGCCATGCCGGTGCCATGCCGGTGCCATGCCGTGCCATGCCGGTGCCATGCCGGTGCCATGCCGTGCCATGCCGGTGCCATGCCGTGCCATGCCGGTGCCATGCCGTGCCATGCCGGTGCCATGCCGTGCCATGCCGGTGCCATGCCGGTGCCATGCCGTGCCATGCCGGTGCCATGCCGTGCCATGCCGGTGCCATGCCGTGCCATGCCGTGCCATGCCGTGCCATGCCGGTGCCATGCCGTGCCATGCCGGTGCCATGCCGTGCCATGCCGGTGCCATGCCGTGCCATGCCGTGCCATGCCGTGCCATGCCGTGCCATGCCGTGCCATGCCGTGCCATGCCGTGCCATGCCGTGCCATGCCGTGCCATGCCGTGCCATGCGGTGCCATGCCATTCCATGCCATTCCATGCCATTCCATGCCATTCCATGTCATTCCATGTCATTCCATGCCATTCCATGTCATTCCATGCCATTCCATGCCATTCCATGCCATTCCATGCCATTCCATGCCATTCCATGCCATTCCATGCCATTCCATGCCATTCCATGCCATTCCATGCCATTCCATGCCATTCCATGCCATTCCATGCCATTCCATGCCATTCCATGCCATTCCATGCCATTCCATGCCATTCAATGCCGTGCCATGCCGTGCCATGCCGTGCCATGCCGTGCCATGCCGTGCCATGCCGTGCCATGCCGGTGCAATGCCGGTGCCATGCCGTGCCATGCCGGTGCCATGCCGTGCCATGCCGGTGCCATGCCGTGCCATGCCGGTGCCATGCCGTGCCATGCCGGTGCCATGCCGTGCCATGCCGGTGCCATGCCGTGCCATGCCGGTGCCATGCCGTGCCATGCCGGTGCCATGCCGTGCCATGCCGGTGCCATGCCGTGCCATGCCGGTGCCATGCCGTGCCATGCCGTGCCATGCCGTGCCATGCCGGTGCCATGCCGTGGCATGCCGGTGCCATGCCGTGCCATGCCGTGCCATGCCATTCCATGCCGTGCCATGCCATTCCATGCCATTCCATGCCATTCCATGCCATTCCATGCCATTCCATGCCATTCCATGCCATTCCATGCCATTCCATGCCATTCCATGTCATTCCATGCCATTCCATGCCATTCCATGCCATTCCATGCCATTCCATGCCATTCCGTGCCATTCCGTGCCATTCCATGCCATTCCGTGCCATTCCATGCCATTCCGTGCCATTCCGTGCCATTCCATGCCATTCCGTGCCATTCCATGCCATTCCATGCCATTCCATGCCATTCCATGCCATTCCATGCCATTCCATGCCATTCCATGTCATTCCATGCCATTCCATGCCATTCCATGCCATTCCATGCCATTCCATGCCATTCCGTGCCATTCCGTGCCATTCCATGCCATTCCATGCCATTCCATGCCATTCCATGCCATTCCATGCCATTCCATGCCATTCCATGCCATTCCATGCCATTCCATGCCATTCCATGCCATTCCATGCCATTCCATGCCATTCCATGCCATTCCATGCCATTCCATGCCATTCCATGCCATTCCATGCCATTCCATGCCATTCCATGCCATTCCATGCCATTCCATGCCATTCCATGCCATTCCATGCCATTCCATGCCATTCCATGCCGTGCCATGCCGTGCCATGCCGTGCCATGCCGTGCCATGCCGTGCCATGCCGGTGCCATGCCGTGCCATGCCGGTGCCATGCCGTGCCATGCCGGTGCCATGCCGTGCCATGCCGGTGCCATGCCGTGCCATGCCGGTGCCATGCCGTGCCATGCCGGTGCCATGCCGTGCCATGCCGGTGCCATGCCGTGCCATGCCGGTGCCATGCCGTGCCATGCCGGTGCCATGCCGTGCCATGCCGGTGCCATGCCGGTGCCATGCCGGTGCCATGCCGTGCCATGCCGGTGCCATGCCGGTGCCATGCCGTGCCATGCCGGTGCCATGCCGTGCCATGCCGGTGCCATGCCGTGCCATGCCGGTGCCATGCCGTGCCATGCCGGTGCCATGCCGTGCCATGCCGGTGCCATGCCGTGCCATGCCGGTGCCATGCCGTGCCATGCCGGTGCCATGCCGTGCCATGCCGGTGCCATGCCGTGCCATGCCGTGCCATGCCGGTGCCATGCCGTGCCATGCCGGTGCCATGCCGTGCCATGCCGGTGCCATGCCGTGCCATGCCGTGCCATGCCGTGCCATGCCGGTGCCATGCCGTGCCATGCCGGTGCCATGCCGTGCCATGCCGGTGCCATGCCGTGCCATGCCGTGCCATGCCGGTGCCATGCCGTGCCATGCCATTCCATGCCATTCCATGCCATTCCATGCCATTCCATGCCATTCCATGCCATTCCATGCCATTCCATGCCATTCCATGCCATTCCATGCCATTCCATGCCATTCCATGCCATTCAATGCCGTGCCATGCCGTGCCATGCCGTGCCATGCCGGTGCCATGCCGTGCCATGCCGGTGCCATGCCGTGCCATGCCGGTGCCATGCCGTGCCATGCCGGTGCCATGCCGTGCCATGCCGTGCCATGCCGTGCCATGCCGTGCCATGCCGTGCCATGCCGTGCCATGCCGGTGCCATGCCGTGCCATGCCGGTGCCATGCCGTGCCATGCCGGTGCCATGCCGTGCCATGCCGTGCCATGCCGTGCCATGCGGTGCCATGCCATTCCATGCCATTCCATGCCATTCCATGCCATTCCATGTCATTCCATGTCATTCCATGCCATTCCATGTCATTCCATGCCATTCCATGCCATTCCATGCCATTCCATGCCATTCCATGCCATTCCATGCCATTCCATGCCATTCCATGCCATTCCATGCCATTCCATGCCATTCCATGCCATTCCATGCCATTCCATGCCATTCCATGCCATTCCATGCCATTCCATGCCATTCCATGCCATTCCATGCCATTCCATGCCATTCCATGCCATTCCATGCCATTCCATGCCATTCAATGCCGTGCCATGCCGTGCCATGCCGTGCCATGCCGTGCCATGCCGTGCCATGCCGTGCCATGCCGTGCCATGCCGTGCCATGCCGTGCCATGCCGGTGCAATGCCGGTGCCATGCCGTGCCATGCCGGTGCCATGCCGTGCCATGCCGGTGCCATGCCGTGCCATGCCGGTGCCATGCCGTGCCATGCCGGTGCCATGCCGTGCCATGCCGGTGCCATGCCGTGCCATGCCGGTGCCATGCCGTGCCATGCCGGTGCCATGCCGTGCCATGCCGGTGCCATGCCGTGCCATGCCGTGCCATGCCGTGCCATGCCGGTGCCATGCCGTGGCATGCCGTGGCATGCCGGTGCCATGCCGTGCCATGCCGTGCCATGCCATTCCATGCCGTGCCATGCCATTCCATGCCATTCCATGCCATTCCATGCCATTCCATGCCATTCCATGCCATTCCATGCCATTCCATGCCATTCCATGCCATTCCATGCCATTCCATGCCATTCCATGTCATTCCATGCCATTCCATGCCATTCCATGCCATTCCATGCCATTCCATGCCATTCCGTGCCATTCCGTGCCATTCCATGCCATTCCGTGCCATTCCGTGCCATTCCGTGCCATTCCGTGCCATTCCATGCCATTCCATGCCATTCCATGCCATTCCATGCCATTCCATGCCATTCCATGCCATTCCATGTCATTCCATGCCATTCCATGCCATTCCATGCCATTCCATGCCATTCCATGCCATTCCATGCCATTCCGTGCCATTCCGTGCCATTCCATGCCATTCCATGCCATTCCATGCCATTCCATGCCATTCCATGCCATTCCATGCCATTCGATGCCATTCCATGCCATTCCATGCCATTCCATGCCATTCCATGCCATTCCATGCCATTCCATGCCATTCCATGCCATTCCATGCCATTCCATGCCATTCCATGCCATTCCATGCCATTCCATGCCATTCCATGCCATTCCATGCCGTGCCATGCCGTGCCATGCCGTGCCATGCCGTGCCATGCCGTGCCATGCCGGTGCCATGCCGTGCCATGCCGGTGCCATGCCGTGCCATGCCGGTGCCATGCCGTGCCATGCCGGTGCCATGCCGTGCCATGCCGGTGCCATGCCGTGCCATGCCGGTGCCATGCCGTGCCATGCCGGTGCCATGCCGTGCCATGCCGGTGCCATGCCGTGCCATGCCGGTGCCATGCCGTGCCATGCCGGTGCCATGCCGTGCCATGCCGGTGCCATGCCGTGCCATGCCGGTGCCATGCCGTGCCATGCCGGTGCCATGCCGTGCCATGCCGGTGCCATGCCGTGCCATGCCGGTGCCATGCCGTGCCATGCCGGTGCCATGCCGGTGCCATGCCGGTGCCATGCCGTGCCATGCCGGTGCCATGCCGGTGCCATGCCGTGCCATGCCGGTGCCATGCCGTGCCATGCCGGTGCCATGCCGTGCCATGCCGGTGCCATGCCGTGCCATGCCGGTGCCATGCCGTGCCATGCCGGTGCCATGCCGTGCCATGCCGGTGCCATGCCGTGCCATGCCGGTGCCATGCCGTGCCATGCCGTGCCATGCCGGTGCCATGCCGTGCCATGCCGGTGCCATGCCGTGCCATGCCGGTGCCATGCCGTGCCATGCCGTGCCATGCCGTGCCATGCCGGTGCCATGCCGTGCCATGCCGGTGCCATGCCGTGCCATGCCGGTGCCATGCCGTGCCATGCCGTGCCATGCCGGTGCCATGCCGTGCCATGCCATTCCATGCCATTCCATGCCATTCCATGCCATTCCATGCCATTCCATGCCATTCCATGCCATTCCATGCCATTCCATGCCATTCCATGCCGTGCCATGCCGTGCCATGCCGGTGCCATGCCGGTGCCATGCCGTGCCATGCCGGTGCCATGCCGTGCCATGCCGGTGCCATGCCGTGCCATGCCGGTGCCATGCCGTGCCATGCCGGTGCCATGCCGTGCCATGCCGGTGCCATGCCGTGCCATGCCGGTGCCATGCCGTGCCATGCCGGTGCCATGCCGTGCCATGCCGGTGCCATGCCGTGCCATGCCGGTGCCATGCCGTGCCATGCCGGTGCCATGCCGTGCCATGCCGGTGCCATGCCGTGCCATGCCGGTGCCATGCCGTGCCATGCCGGTGCCATGCCGTGCCATGCCGGTGCCATGCCGTGCCATGCCGGTGCCATGCCGTGCCATGCCGGTGCCATGCCGTGCCATGCCGGTGCCATGCCGTGCCATGCCGGTGTCATGCCGTGCCATGCCGGTGCCATGCCGTGCCATGCCGGTGCCATGCCGTGCCATGCCGTGCCATGCCATTCCATGCCATTCCATGCCAGTCCATGCCAGTCCATGCCAGTCCATGCCATTCCATGCCATTCCATGCCACTCAATGCGGTGCCACGCCGTGCCATGCCGTGCCATTCCGTGCCATGCCGTGCCATTCCGTGCCATTCAATGCCATTCCATGCCATTCAATGCCGTGCCATGCCGGTGCCATGCCGTGCCATGCCGTGCCATGCCGGTGCCATGCCGTGCCATGCCATTCCATGCCATTCCATGCCATTCCATGCCATTCCATGCCATTCCATGCCGGTGCCATGCCGTGCCATGCCGGTGCCATGCCGTGCCATGCCGGTGCCATGCCGTGCCATGCCGGTGCCATGCCGTGCCATGCCGGTGCCATGCCGTGCCATGCCGGTGCCATGCCGTGCCATGCCGGTGCCATGCCGTGCCATGCCGGTGCCATGCCGTGCCATGCCATTCCATGCCATTCCATGCCAGTCCATGCCAGTCCATGCCAGTCCATGCCATTCCATGCCATTCCATGCCACTCAATGCGGTGCCATGCCGTGCCATGCCGTGCCATTCCGTGCCATTCAATGCCATTCCATGCCATTCAATGCCGTGCCATGCCGGTGCCATGCCGGTGCCATGCCGTGCCATGCCGTGCCATGCCGGTGCCATGCCGTGCCATGCCGTGCCATGCCGGTGCCATGCCGGTGCCATGCCGTGCCATGCCGGTGCCATGCCGTGCCATGCCGGTGCCATGCCGTGCCATGCCGGTGCCATGCCGTGCCATGCCGGTGCCATGCCGTGCCATGCCGGTGCCATGCCGTGCCATGCCGGTGCCATGCCGTGCCATGCCGGTGCCATGCCGTGCCATGCCGTGCCATGCCGGTGCCATGCCGTGCCATGCCGGTGCCATGCCGTGCCATGCCGTGCCATGCCGGTGCCATGCCGTGGCATGCCGGTGCCATGCCGTGCCATGCCGTGCCATGCCGTGCCATGCCGGTGCCATGCCGTGGCATGCCGGTGCCATGCCGTGCCATGCCGTGCCATGCCATTCCATGCCGGTGCCATGCCGTGCCATGCCGGTGCCATGCCGTGCCATGCCGGTGCCATGCCGTGCCATGCCGGTGCCATGCCGTGCCATGCCGTGCCATGCCGGTTCCATGCCATTCAATGCCGGTGCCATGCCGTGCCATGCGGTGCCATGCCATTCCATGCCATTCCATGCCATTCCATGCCATTCCATGCCATTCCATGCCATTCCATGCCATTTCATGCCATTCCATGCCATTCCATGCCATTCCATGCCATTCCATGCCATTCCATGCCATTCCATGCCATTCCATGCCATTCCATGCCATTCCATGCCATTCCATGCCATTCCATGCCATTCCATGCCATTCCATGCCATTCCATGCCATTCCATGCCATTCCATGCCATTCCATGCCATTCCATGCCATTCCATGCCATTCCATGCCATTCCATGCCATTCCATGCCATTCCATGCCATTCCATGCCATTCCATGCCATTCCATGCCATTCCATGCCATTCCATGCCATTCCATGCCATTCCATGCCATTCCATGCCGTGCCATGCCGTGCCATGCCGGTGCCATGCCGGTGCCATGCCGGTGCCATGCCGGTGCCATGCCGGTGCCATGCCGTGCCATGCCGGTGCCATGCCGTGCCATGCCGGTGCCATGCCGTGCCATGCCGGTGCCATGCCGGTGCCATGCCGTGCCATGCCGGTGCCATGCCGGTGCCATGCCGTGCCATGCCGGTGCCATGCCGTGCCATGCCGGTGCCATGCCGTGCCATGCCGGTGCCATGCCGTGCCATGCCGGTGCCATGCCGGTGCCATGCCGTGCCATGCCGGTGCCATGCCGTGCCATGCCGGTGCCATGCCGTGCCATGCCGTGCCATGCCGTGCCATGCCGGTGCCATGCCGTGCCATGCCGGTGCCATGCCGTGCCATGCCGGTGCCATGCCGTGCCATGCCGGTGCCATGCCGTGCCATGCCGTGCCATGCCGTGCCATGCCGTGCCATGCCGTGCCATGCCGTGCCATGCCGTGCCATGCCGTGCCATGCCGTGCCATGCCGTGCCATGCGGTGCCATGCCATTCCATGCCATTCCATGTCATTCCATGTCATTCCATGCCATTCCATGTCATTCCATGCCATTCCATGCCATTCCATGCCATTCCATGCCATTCCATGCCATTCCATGCCATTCCATGCCATTCCATGCCATTCCATGCCATTCCATGCCATTCCATGCCATTCCATGCCATTCCATGCCATTCCATGCCATTCCATGCCATTCCATGCCATTCCATGCCATTCAATGCCGTGCCATGCCGTGCCATGCCGTGCCATGCCGTGCCATGCCGTGCCATGCCGTGCCATGCCGGTGCAATGCCGGTGCCATGCCGTGCCATGCCGGTGCCATGCCGTGCCATGCCGGTGCCATGCCGTGCCATGCCGGTGCCATGCCGTGCCATGCCGGTGCCATGCCGTGCCATGCCGGTGCCATGCCGTGCCATGCCGGTGCCATGCCGTGCCATGCCGGTGCCATGCCGTGCCATGCCGGTGCCATGCCGTGCCATGCCGTGCCATGCCGTGCCATGCCGGTGCCATGCCGTGGCATGCCGGTGCCATGCCGTGCCATGCCGTGCCATGCCATTCCATGCCGTGCCATGCCATTCCATGCCATTCCATGCCATTCCATGCCATTCCATGCCATTCCATGCCATTCCATGCCATTCCATGCCATTCCATGCCATTCCATGTCATTCCATGCCATTCCATGCCATTCCATGCCATTCCATGCCATTCCATGCCATTCCGTGCCATTCCGTGCCATTCCATGCCATTCCGTGCCATTCCATGCCATTCCGTGCCATTCCGTGCCATTCCATGCCATTCCGTGCCATTCCATGCCATTCCATGCCATTCCATGCCATTCCATGCCATTCCATGCCATTCCATGCCATTCCATGTCATTCCATGCCATTCCATGCCATTCCATGCCATTCCATGCCATTCCATGCCATTCCGTGCCATTCCGTGCCATTCCATGCCATTCCATGCCATTCCATGCCATTCCATGCCATTCCATGCCATTCCATGCCATTCCATGCCATTCCATGCCATTCCATGCCATTCCATGCCATTCCATGCCATTCCATGCCATTCCATGCCATTCCATGCCATTCCATGCCATTCCATGCCATTCCATGCCATTCCATGCCATTCCATGCCATTCCATGCCATTCCATGCCATTCCATGCCATTCCATGCCGTGCCATGCCGTGCCATGCCGTGCCATGCCGTGCCATGCCGTGCCATGCCGGTGCCATGCCGTGCCATGCCGGTGCCATGCCGTGCCATGCCGGTGCCATGCCGTGCCATGCCGGTGCCATGCCGTGCCATGCCGGTGCCATGCCGTGCCATGCCGGTGCCATGCCGTGCCATGCCGGTGCCATGCCGTGCCATGCCGGTGCCATGCCGTGCCATGCCGGTGCCATGCCGTGCCATGCCGGTGCCATGCCGTGCCATGCCGGTGCCATGCCGTGCCATGCCGGTGCCATGCCGTGCCATGCCGGTGCCATGCCGGTGCCATGCCGGTGCCATGCCGTGCCATGCCGGTGCCATGCCGGTGCCATGCCGTGCCATGCCGGTGCCATGCCGTGCCATGCCGGTGCCATGCCGTGCCATGCCGGTGCCATGCCGTGCCATGCCGGTGCCATGCCGTGCCATGCCGGTGCCATGCCGTGCCATGCCGGTGCCATGCCGTGCCATGCCGGTGCCATGCCGTGCCATGCCGGTGCCATGCCGTGCCATGCCGGTGCCATGCCGTGCCATGCCGTGCCATGCCGGTGCCATGCCGTGCCATGCCGGTGCCATGCCGTGCCATGCCGGTGCCATGCCGTGCCATGCCGTGCCATGCCGTGCCATGCCGGTGCCATGCCGTGCCATGCCGGTGCCATGCCGTGCCATGCCGGTGCCATGCCGTGCCATGCCGTGCCATGCCGGTGCCATGCCGTGCCATGCCATTCCATGCCATTCCATGCCATTCCATGCCATTCCATGCCATTCCATGCCATTCCATGCCATTCCATGCCATTCCATGCCATTCCATGCCATTCCATGCCGTGCCATGCCGTGCCATGCCGGTGCCATGCCGGTGCCATGCCGTGCCATGCCGGTGCCATGCCGTGCCATGCCGGTGCCATGCCGTGCCATGCCGGTGCCATGCCGTGCCATGCCGGTGCCATGCCGTGCCATGCCGGTGCCATGCCGTGCCATGCCGGTGCCATGCCGTGCCATGCCGGTGCCATGCCGTGCCATGCCGGTGCCATGCCGTGCCATGCCGGTGCCATGCCGTGCCATGCCGGTGCCATGCCGTGCCATGCCGGTGCCATGCCGTGCCATGCCGGTGCCATGCCGTGCCATGCCGGTGCCATGCCGTGCCATGCCGGTGCCATGCCGTGCCATGCCGGTGCCATGCCGTGCCATGCCGGTGCCATGCCGTGCCATGCCGGTGCCATGCCGTGCCATGCCGGTGCCATGCCGTGCCATGCCGGTGCCATGCCGTGCCATGCCGGTGCCATGCCGTGCCATGCCGGTGCCATGCCGTGCCATGCCGGTGCCATGCCGTGCCATGCCGGTGCCATGCCGTGCCATGCCGGTGCCATGCCGTGCCATGCCGGTGCCATGCCGTGCCATGCCGGTGCCATGCCGTGCCATGCCGGTGCCATGCCGTGCCATGCCGGTGCCATGCCGTGCCATGCCGGTGCCATGCCGGTGCCATGCCGTGCCATGCCGGTGCCATGCCGTGCCATGCCGGTGCCATGCCGTGCCATGCCGGTGCCATGCCGTGCCATGCCGGTGCCATGCCGTGCCATGCCGGTGCCATGCCGGTGCCATGCCGTGCCATGCCGGTGCCATGCCGGTGCCATGCCGTGCCATGCCGGTGCCATGCCGTGCCATGACGGTGCCATGCCGTGCCATGCCGTGCCATGCCATTCCATGCCATTCCATGCCATTCCATGCCATTCCATGCCATTCCATGCCATTCAATGCCATTCCATGCCATTCAATGCCGTGCCATGCCGGTGCCATGCCGTGCCATGCCGGTGCCATGCCGTGCCATGCCGGTGCCATGCCGTGCCATGCCGGTGCCATGCCGTGCCATGCCGTGCCATGCCGTGCCATGCCGTGCCATGCCGTGCCATGCCGTGCCATGCCGTGCCATGCCATTCCATGCCATTCCATGCCATTCCATGCCATTCCATGTCATTCCATGTCATTCCATGCCATTCCATGTCATTCCATGCCATTCCATGCCATTCCATGCCATTCCATGCCATTCCATGCCATTCCATGCCATTCCATGCCATTCCATGCCATTCCATGCCATTCCATGCCATTCCATGCCATTCCATGCCATTCCATGCCATTCCATGCCATTCCATGCCATTCCATGCCATTCCATGCCATTCCATGCCATTCAATGCCGTGCCATGCCGTGCCATGCCGTGCCATGCCGTGCCATGCCGGTGCCATGCCGTGCCATGCCGGTGCCATGCCGTGCCATGCCGGTGCCATGCCGTGCCATGCCGGTGCCATGCCGTGCCATGCCGGTGCCATGCCGGTGCCATGCCGTGCCATGCCGGTGCCATGCCGGTGCCATGCCGTGCCATGCCGGTGCCATGCCGTGCCATGACGGTGCCATGCCGTGCCATGCCGTGCCATGCCATTCCATGCCATTCCATGCCATTCCATGCCATTCCATGCCATTCCATGCCATTCAATGCCATTCCATGCCATTCAAAGCCGTGCCATGCCGGTGCCATGCCGTGCCATGCCGGTGCCATGCCGTGCCATGCCGGTGCCATGCCGTGCCATGCCGTGCCATGCCGTGCCATGCCGTGCCATGCCGTGCCATGCCGTGCCATGCCGTGCCATGCCATTCCATGCCATTCCATGTCATTCCATGTCATTCCATGCCATTCCATGTCATTCCATGCCATTCCATGCCATTCCATGCCATTCCATGCCATTCCATGCCATTCCATGCCATTCCATGCCATTCCATGCCATTCCATGCCATTCCATGCCATTCCATGCCATTCCATGCCATTCCATGCCATTCCATGCCATTCCATGCCATTCCATGCCATTCCATGCCATTCAATGCCGTGCCATGCCGTGCCATGCCGTGCCATGCCGTGCCATGCCGTGCCATGCCGTGCCATGCCGGTGCAATGCCGGTGCCATGCCGTGCCATGCCGGTGCCATGCCGTGCCATGCCGGTGCCATGCCGTGCCATGCCGGTGCCATGCCGTGCCATGCCGGTGCCATGCCGTGCCATGCCGGTGCCATGCCGTGCCATGCCGGTGCCATGCCGTGCCATGCCGGTGCCATGCCGTGCCATGCCGTGCCATGCCGTGCCATGCCGTGCCATGCCGTGCCATGCCGTGCCATGCCGTGCCATGCCGTGCCATGCCGTGCCATGCCGTGCCATGCCATTCCATGCCATTCCATGCCATTCCATGCCATTCCATGTCATTCCATGTCATTCCATGCCATTCCATGTCATTCCATGCCATTCCATGCCATTCCATGCCATTCCATGCCATTCCATGCCATTCCATGCCATTCCATGCCATTCCATGCCATTCCATGCCATTCCATGCCATTCCATGCCATTCCATGCCATTCCATGCCATTCCATGCCATTCCATGCCATTCCATGCCATTCCATGCCATTCCATGCCATTCCATGCCATTCAATGCCGTGCCATGCCGTGCCATGCCGTGCCATGCCGTGCCATGCCGGTGCCATGCCGTGCCATGCCGGTGCCATGCCGTGCCATGCCGGTGCCATGCCGTGCCATGCCGGTGCCATGCCGTGCCATGCCGGTGCCATGCCGGTGCCATGCCGTGCCATGCCGGTGCCATGCCGGTGCCATGCCGTGCCATGCCGGTGCCATGCCGTGCCATGACGGTGCCATGCCGTGCCATGCCGTGCCATGCCATTCCATGCCATTCCATGCCATTCCATGCCATTCCATGCCATTCCATGCCATTCAATGCCATTCCATGCCATTCAATGCCGTGCCATGCCGGTGCCATGCCGTGCCATGCCGGTGCCATGCCGTGCCATGCCGGTGCCATGCCGTGCCATGCCGTGCCATGCCGTGCCATGCCGTGCCATGCCGTGCCATGCCGTGCCATGCCGTGCCATGCCGTGCCATGCCGTGCCATGCCATTCCATGCCATTCCATGCCATTCCATGCCATTCCATGTCATTCCATGTCATTCCATGCCATTCCATGTCATTCCATGCCATTCCATGCCATTCCATGCCATTCCATGCCATTCCATGCCATTCCATGCCATTCCATGCCATTCCATGCCATTCCATGCCATTCCATGCCATTCCATGCCATTCCATGCCATTCCATGCCATTCCATGCCATTCCATGCCATTCCATGCCATTCCATGCCATTCAATGCCGTGCCATGCCGTGCCATGCCGTGCCATGCCGTGCCATGCCGTGCCATGCCGTGCCATGCCGGTGCAATGCCGGTGCCATGCCGTGCCATGCCGGTGCCATGCCGTGCCATGCCGGTGCCATGCCGTGCCATGCCGGTGCCATGCCGTGCCATGCCGGTGCCATGCCGTGCCATGCCGGTGCCATGCCGTGCCATGCCGGTGCCATGCCGTGCCATGCCGGTGCCATGCCGTGCCATGCCGGTGCCATGCCGTGCCATGCCGGTGCCATGCCGTGCCATGCCGTGCCATGCCGTGCCATGCCGGTGCCATGCCGTGGCATGCCGGTGCCATGCCGTGCCATGCCGTGCCATGCCATTCCATGCCGTGCCATGCCATTCCATGCCATTCCATGCCATTCCATGCCATTCCATGCCATTCCATGCCATTCCATGCCATTCCATGCCATTCCATGCCATTCCATGTCATTCCATGCCATTCCATGCCATTCCATGCCATTCCATGCCATTCCATGCCATTCCGTGCCATTCCGTGCCATTCCATGCCATTCCGTGCCATTCCATGCCATTCCGTGCCATTCCGTGCCATTCCATGCCATTCCATGCCATTCCATGCCATTCCATGCCATTCCATGCCATTCCATGCCATTCCATGTCATTCCATGCCATTCCATGCCATTCCATGCCATTCCATGCCATTCCATGCCATTCCATGCCATTCCGTGCCATTCCGTGCCATTCCATGCCATTCCATGCCATTCCATGCCATTCCATGCCATTCCATGCCATTCCATGCCATTCCATGCCATTCCATGCCATTCCATGCCATTCCATGCCATTCCATGCCATTCCATGCCATTCCATGCCATTCCATGCCATTCCATGCCATTCCATGCCATTCCATGCCATTCCATGCCATTCCATGCCATTCCATGCCATTCCATGCCATTCCATGCCGTGCCATGCCGTGCCATGCCGTGCCATGCCGTGCCATGCCGTGCCATGCCGTGCCATGCCGGTGCCATGCCGTGCCATGCCGGTGCCATGCCGTGCCATGCCGGTGCCATGCCGTGCCATGCCGGTGCCATGCCGTGCCATGCCGGTGCCATGCCGTGCCATGCCGGTGCCATGCCGTGCCATGCCGGTGCCATGCCGTGCCATGCCGGTGCCATGCCGTGCCATGCCGGTGCCATGCCGTGCCATGCCGGTGCCATGCCGTGCCATGCCGGTGCCATGCCGTGCCATGCCGGTGCCATGCCGGTGCCATGCCGGTGCCATGCCGTGCCATGCCGGTGCCATGCCGGTGCCATGCCGTGCCATGCCGGTGCCATGCCGTGCCATGCCGGTGCCATGCCGTGCCATGCCGGTGCCATGCCGTGCCATGCCGGTGCCATGCCGTGCCATGCCGGTGCCATGCCGTGCCATGCCGGTGCCATGCCGTGCCATGCCGGTGCCATGCCGTGCCATGCCGGTGCCATGCCGTGCCATGCCGTGCCATGCCGGTGCCATGCCGTGCCATGCCGGTGCCATGCCGTGCCATGCCGGTGCCATGCCGTGCCATGCCGTGCCATGCCGTGCCATGCCGGTGCCATGCCGTGCCATGCCGGTGCCATGCCGTGCCATGCCGGTGGCATGCCGTGCCATGCCGTGCCATGCCGGTGCCATGCCGTGCCATGCCATTCCATGCCATTCCATGCCATTCCATGCCATTCCATGCCATTCCATGCCATTCCATGCCATTCCATGCCATTCCATGCCATTCCATGCCATTCCATGCCATTCCATGCCATTCCATGCCGTGCCATGCCGTGCCATGCCGGTGCCATGCCGGTGCCATGCCGTGCCATGCCGGTGCCATGCCGTGCCATGCCGGTGCCATGCCGTGCCATGCCGGTGCCATGCCGTGCCATGCCGGTGCCATGCCGTGCCATGCCGGTGCCATGCCGTGCCATGCCGGTGCCATGCCGTGCCATGCCGGTGCCATGCCGTGCCATGCCGGTGCCATGCCGTGCCATGCCGGTGCCATGCCGTGCCATGCCGGTGCCATGCCGTGCCATGCCGGTGCCATGCCGTGCCATGCCGGTGCCATGCCGTGCCATGCCGGTGCCATGCCGTGCCATGCCGGTGCCATGCCGTGCCATGCCGGTGCCATGCCGTGCCATGCCGGTGCCATGCCGTGCCATGCCGGTGCCATGCCGTGCCATGCCGGTGCCATGCCGTGCCATGCCGGTGCCATGCCGTGCCATGCCGGTGCCATGCCGTGCCATGCCGGTGCCATGCCGTGCCATGCCGGTGCCATGCCGTGCCATGCCGGTGCCATGCCGTGCCATGCCGTGCCATGCCGGTGCCATGCCGTGCCATGCCGGTGCCATGCCGTGCCATGCCGGTGCCATGCCGTGCCATGCCGGTGCCATGCCGTGCCATGCCGGTGCCATGCCGTGCCATGCCGGTGCCATGCCGTGCCATGCCGGTGCCATGCCGTGCCATGCCGGTGCCATGCCGTGCCATGCCGGTGCCATGCCGGTGCCATGCCGGTGCCATGCCGTGCCATGCCGGTGCCATGCCGTGCCATGCCGGTGCCATGCCGTGCCATGCCGGTGCCATGCCGTGCCATGCCGGTGCCATGCCGTGCCATGCCGGTGCCATGCCGTGCCATGCCGGTGCCATGCCGTGCCATGCCGGTGCCATGCCGTGCCATGCCGGTGCCATGCCGTGCCATGCCGGTGCCATGCCGTGCCATGCCGGTGCCATGCCGTGCCATGCCGGTGCCATGCCGTGCCATGCCGGTGCCATGCCGTGCCATGCCGGTGCCATGCCGTGCCATGCCGGTGCCATGCCGTGCCATGCCGGTGCCATGCCGTGCCATGCCGGTGCCATGCCGTGCCATGCCGGTGCCATGCCGTGCCATGCCGGTGCCATGCCGTGCCATGCCGGTGCCATGCCGTGCCATGCCGGTGCCATGCCGTGCCATGCCGGTGCCATGCCGTGCCATGCCGTGCCATGCCGTGCCATGCCGTGCCATGCCGGTGCCATGCCGTGCCATGCCGTGCCATGCCGGTGCCATGCCGTGCCATGCCGGTGCCATGCCGTGCCATGCCGGTGCCATGCCGTGCCATGCCGGTGCCATGCCGTGCCATGCCGGTGCCATGCCGTGCCATGCCGGTGCCATGCCATTCCATGCCATTCCATGCCATTCCATGCCATTCCATGCCATTCCATGCCATTCCATGCCATTCCATGCCATTCAATGCCATTCCATGCCGTGCCATGCCGTGCCATGCCGTGCCATGCCGGTGCCATGCCGGTGCCATGCCGTGCCATGCCGGTGCCATGCCGTGCCATGCCGGTGCCATGCCGTGCCATGCCGGTGCCATGCCGTGCCATGCCGGTGCCATGCCGTGCCATGCCGGTGCCATGCCGTGCCATGCCGGTGCCATGCCGGTGCCATGCCGTGCCATGCCGGTGCCATGCCGTGCCATGCCGTGCCATGCCATTCCATGCCATTCCATGCCAGTCCATGCCAGTCCATGCCAGTCCATGCCATTCCATGCCATTCCATGCCACTCAATGCGGTGCCATGCCGTGTCATGCCGTGCCATTCCGTGCCATTGAATGCCATTCCATGCCATTGAATGCCATTCCATGCCATTCAATGCCGTGCCATGCCGGTGCCGTGCCGTGCCATGCCGGTGCCATGCCGTGCCATGCCGGTGCCATGCCGTGCCATGCCGGTGCCATGCCGTGCCATGCCGTGCCATGCCATTCCATCCCATTCCATGCCAGTCCATGCCAGTCCATGCCAGTCCATGCCATTCCATGCCATTCCATGCCACTCAATGCGGTGCCATGCCGTGCCATGCCGTGCCATGCCGTGCCATGCCGGTGCCATGCCGTGCCATGCCGGTGCCATGCCGTGCCATGCCGGTGCCATGCCGTGCCATGCCGGTGCCATGCCGTGCCATGCCGGTGCCATGCCGTGCCATGCCGGTGCCATGCCGTGCCATGCCTGTGCCATGCCGTGCCATGCCGGTGCCATGCCGTGCCATGCCGGTGCCATGCCGTGCCATGCCGTGCCATGCCGGTGCCATGCCGTGCCATGCCGTGCCATGCCGGTGCCATGCCGTGCCATGCCGGTGCCATGCCGTGCCATGCCGGTGCCATGCCGTGCCATGCCGGTGCCATGCCGTGCCATGCCGGTGCCATGCCGTGCCATGCCGGTGCCATGCCGTGCCATGCCGGTGCCATGCCGTGCCATGCCGTGCCATGCCGTGCCATGCGGTGCCATGCCATTCCATGCCATTCCATGCCATTCCATGCCATTCCATGCCATTCAATGCCGGTGCCATGCCGTGCCATGCGGTGCCATGCCATTCCATGCCATTCCATGCCATTCCATGCCATTCCATGCCATTCCATGCCATTCCATGCCATTCCATGCCATTCCATGCCATTCCATGCCATTCCATGCCATTCCATGCCATTCCATGCCATTCCATGCCATTCCATGCCATTCCATGCCATTCCATGCCGTGCCATGCCGTGCCATGCCGGTGCCATGCCGGTGCCATGCAGGTGCCATGCCGTGCCATGCCGGTGCCATGCCGTGCCATGCCATTCCATGCCATTCCATGTCATTCCATGCCATTCCATGTCATTCCATGCCATTCCATGCCATTCCATGCCATTCCATGCCATTCCATGCCATTCCATGCCATTCCATGCCATTCCATGCCATTCCATGCCATTCCATGCCATTCCATGCCATTCAATGCCATTCCATGCCGGTGCCATGCCGTGCCATGCCGGTGCGATGCCGTGCCATGCCGGTGCCATGCCGTGCCATGCCGGTGCCATGCCGTGCCATGCCGGTGCCATGCCGTGCCATGCCGGTGCCATGCCGTGCCATGCCGGTGCCATGCCGTGCCATGCCGGTGCCATGCCGTGCCATGCCGGTGCCATGCCGTGCCATGCCGGTGCCATGCCGTGCCATGCCGGTGACATGCCGTACCATGCCGTGCCATGCCGGTGCCATGCCGTGCCATGCCGGTGCCATGCCGGTGCCATGCCGTGCCATGCCGTGCCATGCCGGTGCCATGCCGTGCCATGCCGGTGCCATGCCGTGCCATGCCGGTGCCATGCCGTGCCATGCCGGTGCCATGCCGTGCCATGCCGTGCCATGCCGGTTCCATGCCATTCAATGCCGGTGCCATGCCGTGCCATGCGGTGCCATGCCATTCCATGCCATTCCATGCCATTCCATGCCATTCCATGCCATTCCATGCCATTCCATGCCATTCCATGCCATTCCATGCCATTCCATGCCATTCCATGCCATTCCATGCCATTCCATGCCATTCCATGCCATTCAATGCCATTCCATGCCATTCCATGCCATTCCATGCCATTCCATGCCATTCCATGCCATTCCATGCCATTCCATGCCATTCCATGCCATTCCATGCCATTCCATGCCATTCCATGCCATTCCATGCCATTCCATGTCATTCCATGCCATTCCATGTCATTCCATGCCATTCCATGCCATTCCATGCCATTCCATGCCATTCCATGCCATTCCATGCCATTCCATGCCATTCCATGCCATTCCATGCCATTCCCT
>CAXARG010000151.1:0-54000 GCA_963971235.1 Cryptus armator | reverse complement strand
ATGGCACCGGCATGGCACGGCATGGCACGGCATGGCACGGCATGGCACGGCATGGCACGGCATGGCACGGCATGGCACGGCATGGCACGGCATGGCACGGCATGGCACGGCATGGCACGGCATGGCACGGCATGGCACGGCATGGCACGGCATGGCACGGCATGGCACGGCATGGCACGGCATGGCACGGCATGGCACGGCATGGCACGGCATGGCACGGCATGGCACGGCATGGCACGGCATGGCACGGCATGGCACGGCATGGCACGGCATGGCACGGCATGGCACGGCATGGCACGGCATGGCACGGCATTGAATGGCATGGAATGGCATGGAATGGCATGGAATGGCATGGAATGGCATGGAATGACATGGAATGGCATGGAATGGCATGGAATGGCATGGAATGGCATGGAATGGCATGGAATGGCATGGAATGGCATGGCACGGCATGGCATGGCACGGCATGGCACGGCATGGCACGGCATGGCACCGGCATGGCACGGCATGGCACCGGCATGGCACGGCATGGCACCGGCATGGCACGGCATGGCACCGGCATGGCACGGCATGGCACCGGCATGGCACGGCATGGCACCGGCATGGCACGGCATGGCACCGGCATGGCACGGCATGGCACGGCATGGCACCGGCATGGCACGGCATGGAATGGCATGGAATGGCATGGAATGGCATGGAATGGCATGGAATGGCATGGAATGGCATGGAATGGCATGGAATGGCATGGAATGGCATGGAATGGCATGGAATGGCATGGCACGGCATGGCACCGGCATGGCACGGCATGGAATGGCATGGAATGGCATGGAATGGCATGGAATGGCATGGCACGGCATGGCACGGCATGGCACGGCATTGAATGGCATGGAATGGCATGGAATGGCATGGAATGGCATGGAATGGCATGGAATGGCATGGAATGGCATGGAATGGCATGGAATGGCATGGAATGGCATGGAATGGCATGGAATGGCATGGAATGGCATGGAATGGCATGGAATGGCATGGAATGGCATGGAATGGCATGGAATGGCATGGAATGGCATGGAATGGCATGGAATGGCATGGAATGGCATGGAATGGCATGGAATGGCATGGAATGGCATGGAATGGCATGGAATGGCATGGAATGGCATGGAATGGCATGGAATGGCATGGAATGGCATGGAATGGCATGGAATGGCATGGAATGGCATGGAATGGCATGGAATGGCATGGAATGGCATGGAATGGCATGGAATGGCATGGAATGGCATGGAATGGCATGGAATGGCATGGAATGGCATGGAATGGCATGGAATGGCATGGAATGGCATGGAATGGCATGGAATGGCATGGAATGGCATGGAATGGCATGGAATGGCATGGAATGGCATCGCACCGGCATGGCACCGGCATGGCACGGCATGGCACCGGCATGGCACGGCATGGCACCGGCATGGCACGGCATGGCACCGGCATGGCACGGCATGGCACCGGCATGACACGGCATGGCACGGGCATGGCACGGCATGGCACGGCATGGCACGGCATGGCACGGCATGGCACGGCATGGCACCGGCATGGCACGGCATGGCACCGGCATGGCACGGCATGGCACCGGCATGGCACCGGCATGGAATGGCATGGAATGGCATGGAATGGCATGGAATGGCATGGAATGGCATGGAATGGCATGGAATGGCATGGAATGCCATGGAATGCCATGGAATGGCATGGAATGGCATCGCACCGGCATGGCACCGGCATGGCACGGCATGGCACCGGCATGGCACGGCATGGCACCGGCATGGCACGGCATGGCACGGGCATGGCACGGCATGGCACGGCATGGCACGGCATGGCACCGGCATGGCACGGCATGGCACCGGCATGGCACGGCATGGCACGGCATGGCACCGGCATGGCACGGCATGGCACCGGCATGGCACGGCATGGCACCGGCATGGCACGGCATGGCACCGGCATGGCACGGCATGGCACCGGCATGGCACGGCATGGCACGGGCATGGCACGGCATGGCACCGGCATGGCACGGCATGGCACCGGCATGGCACGGCATGGCACGGCATGGCACGGCATGGAATGGCATGGAATGGCATGGAATGGCATGGAATGGCATGGAATGGCATGGAATGGCATGGAATGGCATGGAATGGCATGGAATGGCATGAAACGGCATCGAATGGCATGGAATGGCATGGAATGGCATGGAATGGCATGGAATGGCATGGAATGGCATGGAATGGCATGGAATGGCATGGCACGGCATGGCACGGCATGGAATGGCATGGAATGGCATGGAATGGCATGGAATGGCATGGAATGGCATGGAATGGCATGGAATGGCATGGAATGGCATGGAATGGCATGGAATGGCATGGAATGGCATGGAATGGCATGGAATGGCATGGCACGGCATGGAATGGCATGGAATGGCATGGAATGGCATGGAATGGCATGGAATGGCATGGAATGGCATGGAATGGCATGGAATGGCATGGAATGGCATGGAATGGCATGGAATGGCATGGAATGGCATGGAATGGCATGGAATGGCATGGAATGGCATGGAATGGCATGGAATGGCATGGAATGGCATGGAATGGCATGGAATGGCATGGAATGGCATGGAATGGCATGGAATGGCATGGAATGGCATGGAATGGCATGGAATGGCATGGAATGGCATGGAATGGCATGGAATGGCATGGAATGGCATGGAATGGCATGGAATGGCATGGAATGGCATGGAATGGCATGGAATGGCATGGAATGGCATGGAATGGCATGGAATGGCATGGAATGGCATGGAATGGCATGGAATGGCATGGAATGGCATGGAATGGCATGGAATGGCATGGAATGGCATGGAATGGCATGGAATGGCATGGAATGGCATGGAATGGCATGGAATGGCACGGCATAGCACGGCATTGAATGGCATGGAATGGCAAGGCATGGCACGGCATGGCCCGGCATGGCCCGGCATGGCACGGCATGGCACGGCATGGCACGGCATGGCACCGGCATGGCACGGCATGGCACGGCATGGCACCGGCATGGCACGGCATGGCACCGGCATGGCACGGCATGGCACCGGCATGGCACCGGCATGGAATGGCATGGAATGGCATGGAATGACATGGAATGGCATGGAATGGCATGGAATGACATGGAATGGCATGGAATGGCATGGAATGGCATGGCACCGCATGGCACGGCATGGCACCGCATGGCACGGCATGGCACGGCATTGAATGGCATGGAATGGCACGGCATGGCACGGCATGGCACGGCATGGCACCGGCATGGCACGGCATGGCACCGGCATGGCACGGCATGGCACCGGCATGGCACGGCATGGCACCGGCATGGCACCGGCATGGCACCGGCATAGCACGGCATGGCACCGGCATGGCACGGCATGGCACCGGCATGGCACGGCATGGCACCGGCATGGCACGGCATGGCACCGGCATGGCACGGCATGGCACCGGCATGGCACGGCATGGCACCGGCATGGCACGGCATGGCACGGCATGGCACCGGCATGGCACGGCATGGCACCGGCATGGCACGGCATGGCACCGGCATGGAATGGCATGGAATGGCATGGAATGGCATGGAATGGCATGGAATGGCATGGAATGGCATGGAATGGCATGGAATGGCATGGAATGGCATGGAATGGCATGGAATGGCATGGAATGGCATGGAATGGCATGGAATGGCATGGAATGGCATGGAATGGCATGGAATGGCATGGAATGGCATGGAATGGCATGGAATGGCATGGAATGGCATGGAATGGCATGGAATGGCATGGAATGGCATGGAATGGCATGGAATGGCATCGCACCGGCATGGCACCGGCATGGCACGGCATGGCACCGGCATGGCACGGCATGGCACCGGCATGGCACGGCATGGCACCGGCATGACACGGCATGGCACGGGCATGGCACGGCATGGCACGGCATGGCACGGCATGGCACGGCATGGCACGGCATGGCACGGCATGGCACGGCATGGAACGGCATGGCACGGCATGGAATGGCATGGAATGGCATGGAATGGCATGGAATGGCATGGAATGGCATGGAATGGCATGGAATGGCATGGAATGGCATGGAATGGCATGGAATGGCATGGAATGGCATGGAATGGCATGGAATGGCATGGAATGGCATGGAATGGCATGGAATGGCATGGAATGGCATGGAATGGCATGGAATGGCATGGAATGGCATGGAATGGCATGGAATGGCATGGAATGGCATGGAATGGCATGGAATGGCATGGAATGGCATGGAATGGCATGGAATGGCATGGAATGGCATGGAATGGCATCGCACCGGCATGGCACCGGCATGGCACGGCATGGCACCGGCATGGCACGGCATGGCACGGCATGGCACCGGCATGGCACGGCATGGCACGGCATGGCACGGCATGGCACGGCATGGCACGGCATGGCACGGCATGGCACGGCATGGCACGGCATGGCACGGCATGGCACGGCATGGCACGGCATGGCACGGCATGGCACGGCATGGCACGGCATGGCACGGCATGGCACGGCATGGCACGGCATGGCACGGCATGGCACGGCATGGCACGGCATGGCACGGCATGGCACGGCATGGCACGGCATGGCACGGCATGGCACGGCATGGCACGGCATGGCACGGCATGGCACGGCATGGCACGGCATGGCACGGCATGGCACGGCATGGCACGGCATGGCACGGCATGGCACGGCATGGCACGGCATGGCACGGCATGGCACGGCATGGCACGGCATGGCACGGCATGGCACGGCATGGCACGGCATGGCACGGCATTGAATGGCATGGAATGGCATGGAATGGCATGGAATGGCATGGAATGGCATGGAATGGCATGGAATGGCATGGAATGGCATGGAATGGCATGGCACGGCATGGCACGGCATGGAATGGCATGGAATGGCATGGAATGGCATGGAATGGCATGGAATGGCATGGAATGGCATGGAATGGCATGGAATGGCATGGAATGGCATGGAATGGCATGGCACGGCATGGAATGGCATGGAATGGCATGGAATGGCATGGAATGGCATGGAATGGCATGGAATGGCATGGAATGGCATGGAATGGCATGGAATGGCATGGAATGGCATGGAATGGCATGGAATGGCATGGAATGGCATGGAATGGCATGGAATGGCATGGAATGGCATGGAATGGCATGGAATGGCATGGAATGGCATGGAATGGCATGGAATGGCATGGAATGGCATGGAATGGCATGGAATGGCATGGAATGGCATGGAATGGCATGGAATGGCATGGAATGGCATGGAATGGCATGGAATGGCATGGAATGGCATGGAATGGCATGGAATGGCATGGAATGGCATGGAATGGCATGGAATGGCATGGAATGGCATGGAATGGCATGGAATGGCATGGAATGGCATGGAATGGCATGGAATGGCATGGAATGGCATGGAATGGCATGGAATGGCATGGAATGGCATGGAATGGCATGGAATGGCATGGAATGGCATGGAATGGCATGGAATGGCATGGAATGGCATGGAATGGCATGGAATGGCATGGAATGGCATGGAATGGCACGGCATAGCACGGCATTGAATGGCATGGAATGGCAAGGCATGGCACGGCATGGCCCGGCATGGCCCGGCATGGCACGGCATGGCACGGCATGGCACGGCATGGCACCGGCATGGCACGGCATGGCACGGCATGGCACCGGCATGGCACGGCATGGCACCGGCATGGCACGGCATGGCACCGGCATGGCACCGGCATGGAATGGCATGGAATGGCATGGAATGACATGGAATGGCATGGAATGGCATGGAATGACATGGAATGGCATGGAATGGCATGGAATGGCATGGCACCGCATGGCACGGCATGGCACCGCATGGCACGGCATGGCACGGCATTGAATGGCATGGAATGGCACGGCATGGCACGGCATGGCACGGCATGGCACCGGCATGGCACGGCATGGCACCGGCATGGCACGGCATGGCACCGGCATGGCACGGCATGGCACCGGCATGGCACCGGCATGGCACCGGCATAGCACGGCATGGCACCGGCATGGCACGGCATGGCACCGGCATGGCACGGCATGGCACCGGCATGGCACGGCATGGCACCGGCATGGCACGGCATGGCACCGGCATGGCACGGCATGGCACCGGCATGGCACGGCATGGCACGGCATGGCACCGGCATGGCACGGCATGGCACCGGCATGGCACGGCATGGCACCGGCATGGCACGGCATGGCACCGGCATGGAATGGCATGGAATGGCATGGAATGGCATGGAATGGCATGGAATGGCATGGAATGGCATGGAATGGCATGGAATGGCATGGAATGGCATGGAATGGCATGGAATGGCATGGAATGGCATGGAATGGCATCGCACCGGCATGGCACCGGCATGGCACCGGCATGGCAGCGGCATGGCACGGCATGGCACGGCATGGCACGGCATGGCACCGGCATGGCACGGCATGGCACCGGCATGGCACGGCATGGCACCGGCATGGCACCGGCATAGCACGGCATGGCACCGGCATGGTACGGCATGGCACCGGCATGGCACGGCATGGCACCGGCATGGCACGGCATGGCACGGCATGGCACGGCATGGCACGGCATGGCACCGGCATGGCACGGCATGGCACCGGCATGGCACGGCATGGCACCGGCATGGCACGGCATGGCACCGGCATGGCACGGCATGGCACCGGCATGGCACCGGCATAGCACCGGCATGGCACCGGCATGGAATGGCATGGAATGGCATGGAATGACATGGAATGGCATGGAATGGCATGGAATGGATGGAATGGCATGGAATGGCATGGAATGGCATGGAATGGCATGGACTGGCATGGAATGGCATGGAAATGGCATGGAATGGCATGGAATGGCATGGACTGGCATGGAATGGCATGGAATGGCATGGAATGGCATGGAATGGCATGGAATGGCATGGAATGGCATGGAATGGCATGGAATGGCATGGAATGGCATGGAATGGCATCGCACCGGCATGGCACCGGCATGGCACGGCATGGCACCGGCATGGCACGGCATGGCACCGGCATGGCACGGCATGGCACCGGCATGGCACGGCATGGCACCGGCATGGCACGGCATGGCACCGGCATGGCACCGGCATGGCACGGCATGGAATGGCATGGAATGGCATGGAATGGCATGGAATGGCATGGAATGGCATGGAATGGCATGGAATGGCATGGAATGGCATGGAATGGCATGGAATGGCATGGAATGGCATGGAATGGCATGGAATGGCATGGAATGGCATGGAATGGCATGGAATGGCATGGAATGGCATGGAATGGCATGGAATGGCATGGAATGGCATGGAATGGCATGGAATGGCATGGAATGGCATGGAATGGCATGGAATGGCATGGAATGGCATGGAATGGCATGGAATGGCATGGAATGGCATGGAATGGCATGGAATAGCATGGAATGGCATGGAATGGCATGGAATGGCATGGAATGGCATGGAATGGCATGGAATGGCATGGAATGGCATGGAATGGCATGGAATGGCATGGAATGGCATGGAATGGCATGGAATGGCATGGAATGGCATGGAATGGCATGGAATGGCATGGAATGGCATGGAATGGCATGGAATGGCATGGAATGGCATGGAATGGCATGGAATGGCATGGAATGGCATGGAATGGCATGGAATGGCATGGAATGGCATGGAATGGCATGGAATGGCATGGAATGGCATGGAATGGCATGGAATGGCATGGAATGGCATGGAATGGCATGGAATGGCATGGAATGGCATGGAATGGCATGGAATGGCATGGAATGGCATGGAATGGCATGGAATGGCATGGAATGGCATGGAATGGCATGGAATGGCATGGAATGGCATGGAATGGCATGGAATGGCATGGAATGGCATGGAATGGCATGGAATGGCATGGAATGGCATGGAATGGCATGGAATGGCATGGAATGGCATGGAATGGCACGGCATGGCAGGGCATGGCACGGCATGGCACGGCATGGCACGGCATGGCACGGCATGGCACGGCATGGCACGGCATAGCACGGCATTGAATGGCATGGAATGGCAAGGCATGGCACGGCATGGCCCGGCATGGCCCGGCATGGCACGGCATGGCACGGCATGGCACGGCATGGCACCGGCATGGCACGGCATGGCACGGCATGGCACCGGCATGGCACGGCATGGCACCGGCATGGCACGGCATGGCACCGGCATGGCACCGGCATGGAATGGCATGGAATGGCATGGAATGACATGGAATGGCATGGAATGGCATGGAATGACATGGAATGGCATGGAATGGCATGGAATGGCATGGCACCGCATGGCACGGCATGGCACGGCATTGAATGGCATGGAATGGCACGGCATGGCACGGCATGGCACGGCATGGCACCGGCATGGCACGGCATGGCACCGGCATGGCACGGCATGGCACCGGCATGGCACGGCATGGCACCGGCATGGCACGGCATGGCACCGGCATGGCACGGCATGGCACCGGCATGGCACGGCATGGCACCGGCATGGCACGGCATGGCACCGGCATGGCACGGCATGGCACCGGCATGGCACGGCATGGCACCGGCATGGCACCGGCATGGCACCGGCATAGCACGGCATGGCACCGGCATGGCACGGCATGGCACCGGCATGGCACGGCATGGCACCGGCATGGCACGGCATGGCACCGGCATGGCACGGCATGGCACCGGCATGGCACGGCATGGCACCGGCATGGCACGGCATGGCACCGGCATGGCACGGCATGGCACCGGCATGGCACGGCATGGCACCGGCATGGCACGGCATGGCACCGGCATGGCACGGCATGGCACCGGCATGGCACGGCATGGCACCGGCATGGCACGGCATGGCACCGGCATGGCACGGCATGGCACCGGCATGGCACGGCATGGCACCGGCATGGCACGGCATGGCACCGGCATGGCACGGCATGGCACCGGCATGGCACGGCATGGCACGGCATGGCACGGCATGGCACGGCATGGCACGGCATGGCACGGCATGGCACGGCATGGCACGGCATGGCACGGCATGGCACGGCATGGCACGGCATGGCACGGCATGGCACGGCATGGCACGGCATGGCACGGCATGGCACGGCATGGCACGGCATGGCACGGCATGGCACGGCATGGCACGGCATGGCACGGCATGGCACGGCATGGCACGGCATGGCACGGCATGGCACGGCATGGCACGGCATGGCACGGCATGGCACGGCATGGCACGGCATGGCACGGCATGGCACGGCATGGCACGGCATGGCACGGCATGGCACGGCATGGCACGGCATGGCACGGCATGGCACGGCATGGCACGGCATGGCACGGCATGGCACGGCATGGCACGGCATGGCACGGCATGGCACGGCATGGCACGGCATGGCACGGCATGGCACGGCATGGCACGGCATGGCACGGCATGGCACGGCATGGCACGGCATGGCACGGCATGGCACGGCATGGCACGGCATGGCACGGCATGGCACGGCATGGCACGGCATGGCACGGCATGGCACGGCATGGCACGGCATGGCACGGCATGGCACGGCATGGCACGGCATGGCACGGCATGGCACGGCATGGCACGGCATGGCACGGCATGGCACGGCATGGCACGGCATGGCACGGCATGGCACGGCATGGCACGGCATGGCACGGCATGGCACGGCATGGCACGGCATGGCACGGCATGGCACGGCATGGCACGGCATGGCACGGCATGGCACGGCATGGCACGGCATGGCACGGCATGGCACGGCATGGCACGGCATGGCACGGCATGGCACGGCATGGCACGGCATGGCACGGCATGGCACGGCATGGCACGGCATGGCACGGCATGGCACGGCATGGCACGGCATGGCACGGCATGGCACGGCATGGCACGGCATGGCACCGGCATGGCACCGGCATGGCACGGCATGGAACGGCATGGAACGGCATGGAATGGCATGGAATGGCATGGAATGGCATGGAATGGCATGGAATGGCATGGAATGGCATGGAATGGCATGGAATGGCATGGAATGGCATGGAATGGCATGGAATGGCATGGAATGGCATGGAATGGCATGGAATGGCATGGAATGGCATGGAATGGCATGGAATGGCATGGAATGGCATGGAATGGCATGGAATGGCATGGAATGGCATGGAATGGCATGGAATGGCATGGAATGGCATGGAATGGCATGGAATGGCATGGAATGGCATGGAATGGCATGGAATGGCATGGAATGGCATGGAATGGCATGGAATGGCATGGAATGGCATGGAATGGCATGGAATGGCATGGAATGGCATGGAATGGCATGGAATGGCATGGAATGGCATGGAATGGCATGGAATGGCATGGAATGGCATGGAATGGCATGGAATGGCATGGAATGGCATGGAATGGCATGGAATGGCATGGAATGGCATGGAATGGCATGGAATGGCATGGAATGGCATGGAATGGCATGGAATGGCATGGAATGGCATGGAATGGCATGGAATGGCATGGAATGGCATGGAATGGCATGGAATGGCATGGAATGGCATGGAATGGCATGGAATGGCATGGAATGGCATGGAATGGCACGGCATGGCACGGCATGGCACGGCATGGCACGGCATGGCACGGCATGGCACGGCATGGCACGGCATGGCACGGCATGGCACGGCATAGCACGGCATTGAATGGCATGGAATGGCAAGGCATGGCACGGCATGGCCCGGCATGGCCCGGCATGGCACGGCATGGCACGGCATGGCACGGCATGGCACCGGCATGGCACGGCATGGCACGGCATGGCACCGGCATGGCACGGCATGGCACCGGCATGGCACGGCATGGCACCGGCATGGCACCGGCATGGAATGGCATGGAATGGCATGGAATGACATGGAATGGCATGGAATGGCATGGAATGACATGGAATGGCATGGAATGGCATGGAATGGCATGGCACCGCATGGCACGGCATGGCACCGCATGGCACGGCATGGCACGGCATTGAATGGCATGGAATGGCACGGCATGGCACGGCATGGCACGGCATGGCACGGCATGGCACGGCATGGCACCGGCATGGCACGGCATGGCACCGGCATGGCACGGCATGGCACCGGCATGGCACGGCATGGCACCGGCATGGCACGGCATGGCACCGGCATGGCACGGCATGGCACCGGCATGGCACGGCATGGCACCGGCATGGCACGGCATGGCACCGGCATGGCACGGCATGGCACCGGCATGGCACGGCATGGCACCGGCATGGCACGGCATGGCACCGGCATGGCACGGCATGGCACCGGCATGGCACGGCATGGCACCGGCATGGCACGGCATGGCACCGGCATGGCACGGCATGGCACCGGCATGGCACGGCATGGCACCGGCATGGCACCGGCATGGCACCGGCATAGCACGGCATGGCACCGGCATGGCACGGCATGGCACCGGCATGGCACGGCATGGCACCGGCATGGCACGGCATGGCACCGGCATGGCACGGCATGGCACCGGCATGGCACGGCATGGCACCGGCATGGCACGGCATGGCACCGGCATGGCACGGCATGGCACCGGCATGGCACGGCATGGCACCGGCATGGCACGGCATGGCACCGGCATGGCACGGCATGGCACCGGCATGGCACGGCATGGCACCGGCATGGCACGGCATGGCACCGGCATGGCACGGCATGGCACCGGCATGGCACGGCATGGCACCGGCATGGCACGGCATGGCACGGCATGGCACGGCATGGCACGGCATGGCACGGCATGGCACGGCATGGCACGGCATGGCACGGCATGGCACGGCATGGCACGGCATGGCACGGCATGGCACGGCATGGCACGGCATGGCACGGCATGGCACGGCATGGCACGGCATGGCACGGCATGGCACGGCATGGCACGGCATGGCACGGCATGGCACGGCATGGCACGGCATGGCACGGCATGGCACGGCATGGCACGGCATGGCACGGCATGGCACGGCATGGCACGGCATGGCACGGCATGGCACGGCATGGCACGGCATGGCACGGCATGGCACGGCATGGCACGGCATGGCACGGCATGGCACGGCATGGCACGGCATGGCACGGCATGGCACGGCATGGCACGGCATGGCACGGCATGGCACGGCATGGCACGGCATGGCACGGCATGGCACGGCATGGCACGGCATGGCACGGCATGGCACGGCATGGCACGGCATGGCACGGCATGGCACGGCATGGCACGGCATGGCACGGCATGGCACGGCATGGCACGGCATGGCACGGCATGGCACGGCATGGCACGGCATGGCACGGCATGGCACGGCATGGCACGGCATGGCACGGCATGGCACGGCATGGCACGGCATGGCACGGCATGGCACGGCATGGCACGGCATGGCACGGCATGGCACGGCATGGCACGGCATGGCACGGCATGGCACGGCATGGCACGGCATGGCACGGCATGGCACGGCATGGCACGGCATGGCACGGCATGGCACGGCATGGCACGGCATGGCACGGCATGGCACGGCATGGCACGGCATGGCACGGCATGGCACGGCATGGCACGGCATGGCACGGCATGGCACGGCATGGCACGGCATGGCACGGCATGGCACGGCATGGCACGGCATGGCACGGCATGGCACGGCATGGCACGGCATGGCACGGCATGGCACGGCATGGCACGGCATGGCACGGCATGGCACGGCATGGCACGGCATGGCACGGCATGGCACGGCATGGCACGGCATGGCACGGCATGGCACGGCATGGCACGGCATTGAATGGCATGGAATGGCATGGAATGGCATGGAATGGCATGGAATGACATGGAATGGCATGGAATGGCATGGAATGGCATGGAATGGCATGGAATGGCATGGAATGGCATGGAATGGCATGGAATGGCATGGCACGGCATGGCACCGCATGGCACGGCATGGCATGGCACGGCATGGCACGGCATGGCACGGCATGGCACCGGCATGGCACGGCATGGCACCGGCATGGCACCGGCATGGCACGGCATGGCACCGGCATGGCACGGCATGGCACCGGCATGGCACCGGCATGGCACGGCATGGCACCGGCATGGCACCGGCATGGCACGGCATGGCACCGGCATGGCACGGCATGGCACCGGCATGGCACGGCATGGCACCGGCATGGCACGGCATGGCACCGGCATGGCACGGCATGGCACGGCATGGAATGGCATGGAATGGCATGGAATGGCATGGAATGGCATGGAATGGCATGGAATGGCATGGAATGGCATGGAATGGCATGGAATGGCATGGAATGGCATGGAATGGCATGGAATGGCATGGAATGGCATGGAATGGCATGGAATGGCATGGAATGGCATGGCACGGCATGGCACCGGCATGGCACGGCAGGGAATGGCATGGAATGGCATGGAATGGCATGGAATGGCATGGAATGGCATGGCACGGCATGGCACGGCATTGAATGGCATGGAATGGCATGGAATGGCATGGAATGGCATGGAATGGCATGGAATGGCATGGAATGGCATGGAATGGCATGGAATGGCATGGAATGGCATGGAATGGCATGGAATGGCATGGAATGGCATGGAATGGCATGGAATGGCATGGAATGGCATGGAATGGCATGGAATGGCATGGAATGGCATGGAATGGCATGGAATGGCATGGAATGGCATGGAATGGCATGGAATGGCATGGAATGGCATCGCACCGGCATGGCACCGGCATGGCACGGCATGGCACCGGCATGGCACGGCATGGCACGGGCATGGCACGGCATGGCACGGCATGGCACGGCATGGCACCGGCATGGCACGGCATGGCACCGGCATGGCACGGCATGGCACCGGCATGGCACCGGCATAGCACCGGCATGGCACCGGCATGGAACGGCATGGCACCGGCATGGAATGGCATGGAATGGCATGGAATGGCATGGAATGGCATGGAATGGCATGGAATGGCATCGCACCGGCATGGCACCGGCATGGCACGGCATGGCACCGGCATGGCACGGCATGGCACCGGCATGGCACGGCATGGCACCGGCATGGCACGGCATGGCACCGGCATGGCACGGCATGGCACGGGCATGGCACGGCATGGCACGGCATGGCACGGCATGGCACGGCATGGCACGGCATGGCACGGCATGGCACCGGCATGGCACGGCATGGCACGGCATGGCACCGGCATGGCACGGCATGGCACGGCATGGCACCGGCATGGCACGGCATGGCACCGGCATGGCACGGCATGGCACCGGCATGGCACGGCATGGCACCGGCATGGCACGGCATGGCACCGGCATGGCACGGCATGGCACCGGCATGGCACGGCATGGCACCGGCATGGCACGGCATGGCACCGGCATGGCACGGCATGGCACCGGCATGGCACGGCATGGAATGGCATGGAATGGCATGGAATGGCATGGAATGGCATGGAATGGCATGGAATGGCATGGAATGGCATGGAATGGCATGGAATGGCATGGAATGGCATGGAATGGCATGGAATGGCATGGAATGGCATGGAATGGCATGGAATGGCATGGAATGGCATGGAATGGCATGGAATGGCATGGAATGGCATGGAATGGCATGGAATGGCATGGAATGGCATGGAATGGCATGGAATGGCATGGAATGGCATGGAATGGCATGGAATGGCATGGAATGGCATGGCACGGCATGGCACGGCATGGAATGGCATGGAATGGCATGGAATGGCATGGAATGGCATGGAATGGCATGGAATGGCATGGAATGGCATGGAATGGCATGGAATGGCATGGAATGGCATGGAATGGCATGGAATGGCATGGAATGGCATGGAATGGCATGGAATGGCATGGAATGGCATGGAATGGCATGGAATGGCATGGAATGGCATGGAATGGCATGGAATGGCATGGAATGGCATGGAATGGCATGGAATGGCATGGAATGGCATCGCACCGGCATGGCACCGGCATGGCACGGCATGGCAGCGGCATGGCACGGCATGGCACGGCATGGCACGGCATGGCACCGGCATGGCACGGCATGGCACCGGCATGGCACGGCATGGCACCGGCATGGCACCGGCATAGCACGGCATGGCACCGGCATGGTACGGCATGGCACCGGCATGGCACGGCATGGCACCGGCATGGCACGGCATGGCACGGCATGGCACGGCATGGCACGGCATGGCACGGCATGGCACGGCATGGCACGGCATGGCACCGGCATGGCACGGCATGGCACCGGCATGGCACGGCATGGCACCGGCATGGCACCGGCATAGCACCGGCATGGCACCGGCATGGAATGGCATGGAATGGCATGGAATGACATGGAATGGCATGGAATGGCATGGAATGGCATGGAATGGCATGGAATGACATGGAATGGCATGGAATGGCATGGAATGGCATGGAATGGCATGGAATGGCATGGAATGGCATGGACTGGCATGGAATGGCATGGAATGGCATGGAATGGCATGGAATGGCATGGAATGGCATGGAATGGCATGGAATGGCATGGAATGGCATGGAATGGCATGGAATGGCATGGAATGGCATCGCACCGGCATGGCACCGGCATGGCACGGCATGGCACCGGCATGGCACGGCATGGCACCGGCATGGCACGGCATGGCACCGGCATGGCACGGCATGGCACGGGCATGGCACGGCATGGCACGGCATGGCACGGCATGGCACGGCATGGCACGGCATGGCACCGGCATGGCACGGCATGGCACGGCATGGCACCGGCATGGCACGGCATGGCACCGGCATGGCACGGCATGGCACCGGCATGGCACGGCATGGCACCGGCATGGCACGGCATGGCACCGGCATGGCACGGCATGGCACCGGCATGGCACGGCATGGCACCGGCATGGCACGGCATGGCACCGGCATGGCACGGCATGGCACCGGCATGGCACGGCATGGCACGGCATGGCACGGCATGGAATGGCATGGAATGGCATGGAATGGCATGGAATGGCATGGAATGGCATGGAATGGCATGGAATGGCATGGAATGGCATGGAATGGCATGGAATGGCATGGAATGGCATGGAATGGCATGGAATGGCATGGAATGGCATGGAATGGCATGGAATGGCATGGAATGGCATGAAATGGCATGGAATGGCATGGAATGGCATGGAATGGCATGGAATGGCATGGAATGGCATGGAATGGCATGGAATGGCATGGCACGGCATGGCACGGCATGGAATGGCATGGAATGGCATGGAATGGCATGGAATGGCATGGAATGGCATGGAATGGCATGGAATGGCATGGAATGGCATGGAATGGCATGGAATGGCATGGAATGGCATGGAATGGCATGGAATGGCATGGAATGGCATGGAATGGCATGGAATGGCATGGAATGGCATGGAATGGCATGGAATGGCATGGAATGGCATGGAATGGCATGGAATGGCATGGAATGGCATGGAATGGCATGGAATGGCATGGAATGGCATGGAATGGCATGGAATGGCATGGAATGGCATGGAATGGCATGGAATGGCATGGAATGGCATGGAATGGCATGGAATGGCATGGAATGGCATGGAATGGCATGGAATGGCATGGAATGGCATGGAATGGCATGGAATGGCATGGAATGGCATGGAATGGCATGGAATGGCATGGAATGGCATGGAATGGCATGGAATGGCATGGAATGGCATGGAATGGCATGGAATGGCATGGAATGGCATGGAATGGCATGGAATGGCATGGAATGGCATGGAATGGCATGGAATGGCATGGAATGGCATGGAATGGCATGGAATGGCATGGAATGGCATGGAATGGCATGGAATGGCATGGAATGGCATGGAATGGCATGGAATGGCATGGAATGGCATGGAATGGCATGGAATGGCACGGAATGGCACGGCATGGCACGGCATGGCACGGCATGGCACGGCATGGCACGGCATGGCACGGCATGGCACGGCATAGCACGGCATTGAATGGCATGGAATGGCAAGGCATGGCACGGCATGGCCCGGCATGGCCCGGCATGGCACGGCATGGCACGGCATGGCACGGCATGGCACCGGCATGGCACGGCATGGCACGGCATGGCACCGGCATGGCACGGCATGGCACCGGCATGGCACGGCATGGCACCGGCATGGCACCGGCATGGAATGGCATGGAATGGCATGGAATAACATGGAATAACATGGAATGGCATGGAATGGCATGGAATGACATGGAATGGCATGGAATGGCATGGAATGGCATGGCACCGCATGGCACGGCATGGCACCGCATGGCACGGCATGGCACGGCATTGAATGGCATGGAATGGCACGGCATGGCACGGCATGGCACGGCATGGCACCGGCATGGCACGGCATGGCACCGGCATGGCACGGCATGGCACCGGCATGGCACGGCATGGCACCGGCATGGCACGGCATGGCACCGGCATGGCACGGCATGGCACCGGCATGGCACGGCATGGCACCGGCATGGCACGGCATGGCACCGGCATGGCACGGCATGGCACCGGCATGGCACCGGCATGGCACCGGCATAGCACGGCATGGCACCGGCATGGCACGGCATGGCACCGGCATGGCACGGCATGGCACCGGCATGGCACGGCATGGCACCGGCATGGCACGGCATGGCACCGGCATGGCACGGCATGGCACCGGCATGGCACGGCATGGCACCGGCATGGCACGGCATGGCACCGGCATGGCACGGCATGGCACCGGCATGGCACGGCATGGCACCGGCATGGCACGGCATGGCACCGGCATGGCACGGCATGGCACGGCATGGCACGGCATGGCACGGCATGGCACGGCATGGCACGGCATGGCACGGCATGGCACGGCATGGCACGGCATGGCACGGCATGGCACGGCATGGCACGGCATGGCACGGCATGGCACGGCATGGCACGGCATGGCACGGCATGGCACGGCATGGCACGGCATGGCACGGCATGGCACGGCATGGCACGGCATGGCACGGCATGGCACGGCATGGCACGGCATGGCACGGCATGGCACGGCATGGCACGGCATGGCACGGCATGGCACGGCATGGCACGGCATGGCACGGCATGGCACGGCATGGCACGGCATGGCACGGCATGGCACGGCATGGCACGGCATGGCACGGCATGGCACGGCATGGCACGGCATGGCACGGCATGGCACGGCATGGCACGGCATGGCACGGCATGGCACGGCATGGCACGGCATGGCACGGCATGGCACGGCATGGCACGGCATGGCACGGCATGGCACGGCATGGCACGGCATGGCACGGCATGGCACGGCATGGCACGGCATGGCACGGCATGGCACGGCATGGCACGGCATGGCACGGCATGGCACGGCATGGCACGGCATGGCACGGCATGGCACGGCATGGCACGGCATGGCACGGCATGGCACGGCATGGCACGGCATGGCACGGCATGGCACGGCATGGCACGGCATGGCACGGCATGGCACGGCATGGCACGGCATGGCACGGCATGGCACGGCATGGCACGGCATGGCACGGCATGGCACGGCATGGCACGGCATGGCACGGCATGGCACGGCATGGCACGGCATGGCACGGCATGGCACGGCATGGCACGGCATGGCACGGCATGGCACGGCATGGCACGGCATGGCACGGCATGGCACGGCATGGCACGGCATGGCACGGCATGGCACGGCATGGCACGGCATGGCACGGCATGGCACGGCATGGCACGGCATGGCACGGCATGGCACGGCATGGCACGGCATGGCACGGCATGGCACGGCATGGCACGGCATGGCACGGCATGGCACGGCATGGCACGGCATGGCACGGCATGGCACGGCATGGCACGGCATGGCACGGCATGGCACGGCATGGCACGGCATGGCACGGCATGGCACGGCATGGCACGGCATGGCACGGCATGGCACGGCATGGCACGGCATGGCACGGCATGGCACGGCATGGCACGGCATGGCACGGCATGGCACGGCATGGCACGGCATGGCACGGCATGGCACGGCATGGCACGGCATGGCACGGCATGGCACGGCATGGCACGGCATTGAATGGCATGGAATGGCATGGAATGGCATGGAATGGCATGGAATGGCATGGAATGACATGGAATGGCATGGAATGGCATGGAATGGCATGGAATGGCATGGAATGGCATGGAATGGCATGGAATGGCATGGCACGGCATGGCATGGCACGGCATGGCACGGCATGGCACGGCATGGCACCGGCATGGCACGGCATGGCACCGGCATGGCACGGCATGGCACCGGCATGGCACGGCATGGCACCGGCATGGCACGGCATGGCACCGGCATGGCACGGCATGGCACCGGCATGGCACGGCATGGCACCGGCATGGCACGGCATGGCACGGCATGGCACCGGCATGGCACGGCATGGCACGGCATGGAATGGCATGGAATGGCATGGAATGGCATGGAATGGCATGGAATGGCATGGAATGGCATGGAATGGCATGGAATGGCATGGAATGGCATGGAATGGCATGGAATGGCATGGCACGGCATGGCACCGGCATGGCACGGCATGGAATGGCATGGAATGGCATGGAATGGCATGGAATGGCATGGCACGGCATGGCACGGCATGGCACGGCATTGAATGGCATGGAATGGCATGGAATGGCATGGAATGGCATGGAATGGCATGGAATGGCATGGAATGGCATGGAATGGCATGGAATGGCATGGAATGGCATGGAATGGCATGGAATGGCATGGAATGGCATGGAATGGCATGGAATGGCATGGAATGGCATGGAATGGCATGGAATGGCATGGAATGGCATGGAATGGCATGGAATGGCATGGAATGGCATGGAATGGCATGGAATGGCATGGAATGGCATGGAATGGCATGGAATGGCATGGAATGGCATGGAATGGCATGGAATGGCATGGAATGGCATGGAATGGCATGGAATGGCATGGAATGGCATGGAATGGCATGGAATGGCATGGAATGGCATGGAATGGCATGGAATGGCATGGAATGGCATGGAATGGCATGGAATGGCATGGAATGGCATGGAATGGCATGGAATGGCATGGAATGGCATGGAATGGCATGGAATGGCATGGAATGGCATGGAATGGCATGGAATGGCATGGAATGGCATCGCACCGGCATGGCACCGGCATGGCACGGCATGGCACCGGCATGGCACGGCATGGCACCGGCATGGCACGGCATGGCACCGGCATGGCACGGCATGGCACCGGCATGACACGGCATGGCACGGGCATGGCACGGCATGGCACGGCATGGCACGGCATGGCACGGCATGGCACCGGCATGGCACGGCATGGCACCGGCATGGCACGGCATGGCACCGGCATGGCACCGGCATGGAATGGCATGGAATGGCATGGAATGGCATGGAATGGCATGGAATGGCATGGAATGGCATGGAATGGCATGGAATGCCATGGAATGCCATGGAATGGCATGGAATGGCATCGCACCGGCATGGCACCGGCATGGCACGGCATGGCACCGGCATGGCACGGCATGGCACCGGCATGGCACGGCATGGCACGGGCATGGCACGGCATGGCACGGCATGGCACGGCATGGCACCGGCATGGCACGGCATGGCACCGGCATGGCACGGCATGGCACGGCATGGCACCGGCATGGCACGGCATGGCACCGGCATGGCACGGCATGGCACCGGCATGGCACGGCATGGCACCGGCATGGCACGGCATGGCACCGGCATGGCACGGCATGGCACGGGCATGGCACGGCATGGCACCGGCATGGCACGGCATGGCACCGGCATGGCACGGCATGGCACGGCATGGCACGGCATGGAATGGCATGGAATGGCATGGAATGGCATGGAATGGCATGGAATGGCATGGAATGGCATGGAATGGCATGGAATGGCATGGAATGGCATGGAATGGCATGGAATGGCATGAAACGGCATCGAATGGCATGGAATGGCATGGAATGGCATGGAATGGCATGGAATGGCATGGAATGGCATGGAATGGCATGGAATGGCATGGCACGGCATGGCACGGCATGGAATGGCATGGAATGGCATGGAATGGCATGGAATGGCATGGAATGGCATGGAATGGCATGGAATGGCATGGAATGGCATGGAATGGCATGGAATGGCATGGAATGGCATGGCACGGCATGGAATGGCATGGAATGGCATGGAATGGCATGGAATGGCATGGAATGGCATGGAATGGCATGGAATGGCATGGAATGGCATGGAATGGCATGGAATGGCATGGAATGGCATGGAATGGCATGGAATGGCATGGAATGGCATGGAATGGCATGGAATGGCATGGAATGGCATGGAATGGCATGGAATGGCATGGAATGGCATGGAATGGCATGGAATGGCATGGAATGGCATGGAATGGCATGGAATGGCATGGAATGGCATGGAATGGCATGGAATGGCATGGAATGGCATGGAATGGCATGGAATGGCATGGAATGGCATGGAATGGCATGGAATGGCATGGAATGGCATGGAATGGCATGGAATGGCATGGAATGGCATGGAATGGCATGGAATGGCATGGAATGGCATGGAATGGCATGGAATGGCATGGAATGGCATGGAATGGCACGGCATAGCACGGCATTGAATGGCATGGAATGGCAAGGCATGGCACGGCATGGCCCGGCATGGCCCGGCATGGCACGGCATGGCACGGCATGGCACGGCATGGCACCGGCATGGCACGGCATGGCACGGCATGGCACCGGCATGGCACGGCATGGCACCGGCATGGCACGGCATGGCACCGGCATGGCACCGGCATGGAATGGCATGGAATGGCATGGAATGACATGGAATGGCATGGAATGGCATGGAATGACATGGAATGGCATGGAATGGCATGGAATGGCATGGCACCGCATGGCACGGCATGGCACCGCATGGCACGGCATGGCACGGCATTGAATGGCATGGAATGGCACGGCATGGCACGGCATGGCACGGCATGGCACCGGCATGGCACGGCATGGCACCGGCATGGCACGGCATGGCACCGGCATGGCACGGCATGGCACCGGCATGGCACCGGCATGGCACCGGCATAGCACGGCATGGCACCGGCATGGCACGGCATGGCACCGGCATGGCACGGCATGGCACCGGCATGGCACGGCATGGCACCGGCATGGCACGGCATGGCACCGGCATGGCACGGCATGGCACCGGCATGGCACGGCATGGCACGGCATGGCACCGGCATGGCACGGCATGGCACCGGCATGGCACGGCATGGCACCGGCATGGAATGGCATGGAATGGCATGGAATGGCATGGAATGGCATGGAATGGCATGGAATGGCATGGAATGGCATGGAATGGCATGGAATGGCATGGAATGGCATGGAATGGCATGGAATGGCATGGAATGGCATGGAATGGCATGGAATGGCATGGAATGGCATGGAATGGCATGGAATGGCATGGAATGGCATGGAATGGCATGGAATGGCATGGAATGGCATGGAATGGCATGGAATGGCATGGAATGGCATCGCACCGGCATGGCACCGGCATGGCACGGCATGGCACCGGCATGGCACGGCATGGCACCGGCATGGCACGGCATGGCACCGGCATGACACGGCATGGCACGGGCATGGCACGGCATGGCACGGCATGGCACGGCATGGCACGGCATGGCACGGCATGGCACGGCATGGCACGGCATGGAACGGCATGGCACGGCATGGAATGGCATGGAATGGCATGGAATGGCATGGAATGGCATGGAATGGCATGGAATGGCATGGAATGGCATGGAATGGCATGGAATGGCATGGAATGGCATGGAATGGCATGGAATGGCATGGAATGGCATGGAATGGCATGGAATGGCATGGAATGGCATGGAATGGCATGGAATGGCATGGAATGGCATGGAATGGCATGGAATGGCATGGAATGGCATGGAATGGCATGGAATGGCATGGAATGGCATGGAATGGCATGGAATGGCATCGCACCGGCATGGCACCGGCATGGCACGGCATGGCACCGGCATGGCACGGCATGGCACGGCATGGCACCGGCATGGCACGGCATGGCACGGCATGGCACGGCATGGCACGGCATGGCACGGCATGGCACGGCATGGCACGGCATGGCACGGCATGGCACGGCATGGCACGGCATGGCACGGCATGGCACGGCATGGCACGGCATGGCACGGCATGGCACGGCATGGCACGGCATGGCACGGCATGGCACGGCATGGCACGGCATGGCACGGCATGGCACGGCATGGCACGGCATGGCACGGCATGGCACGGCATGGCACGGCATGGCACGGCATGGCACGGCATGGCACGGCATGGCACGGCATGGCACGGCATGGCACGGCATGGCACGGCATGGCACGGCATGGCACGGCATGGCACGGCATGGCACGGCATGGCACGGCATGGCACGGCATGGCACGGCATGGCACGGCATGGCACGGCATGGCACGGCATTGAATGGCATGGAATGGCATGGAATGGCATGGAATGGCATGGAATGGCATGGAATGGCATGGAATGGCATGGAATGGCATGGAATGGCATGGCACGGCATGGCACGGCATGGAATGGCATGGAATGGCATGGAATGGCATGGAATGGCATGGAATGGCATGGAATGGCATGGAATGGCATGGAATGGCATGGAATGGCATGGAATGGCATGGCACGGCATGGAATGGCATGGAATGGCATGGAATGGCATGGAATGGCATGGAATGGCATGGAATGGCATGGAATGGCATGGAATGGCATGGAATGGCATGGAATGGCATGGAATGGCATGGAATGGCATGGAATGGCATGGAATGGCATGGAATGGCATGGAATGGCATGGAATGGCATGGAATGGCATGGAATGGCATGGAATGGCATGGAATGGCATGGAATGGCATGGAATGGCATGGAATGGCATGGAATGGCATGGAATGGCATGGAATGGCATGGAATGGCATGGAATGGCATGGAATGGCATGGAATGGCATGGAATGGCATGGAATGGCATGGAATGGCATGGAATGGCATGGAATGGCATGGAATGGCATGGAATGGCATGGAATGGCATGGAATGGCATGGAATGGCATGGAATGGCATGGAATGGCATGGAATGGCATGGAATGGCATGGAATGGCATGGAATGGCATGGAATGGCACGGCATAGCACGGCATTGAATGGCATGGAATGGCAAGGCATGGCACGGCATGGCCCGGCATGGCCCGGCATGGCACGGCATGGCACGGCATGGCACGGCATGGCACCGGCATGGCACGGCATGGCACGGCATGGCACCGGCATGGCACGGCATGGCACCGGCATGGCACGGCATGGCACCGGCATGGCACCGGCATGGAATGGCATGGAATGGCATGGAATGACATGGAATGGCATGGAATGGCATGGAATGACATGGAATGGCATGGAATGGCATGGAATGGCATGGCACCGCATGGCACGGCATGGCACCGCATGGCACGGCATGGCACGGCATTGAATGGCATGGAATGGCACGGCATGGCACGGCATGGCACGGCATGGCACCGGCATGGCACGGCATGGCACCGGCATGGCACGGCATGGCACCGGCATGGCACGGCATGGCACCGGCATGGCACCGGCATGGCACCGGCATAGCACGGCATGGCACCGGCATGGCACGGCATGGCACCGGCATGGCACGGCATGGCACCGGCATGGCACGGCATGGCACCGGCATGGCACGGCATGGCACCGGCATGGCACGGCATGGCACCGGCATGGCACGGCATGGCACGGCATGGCACCGGCATGGCACGGCATGGCACCGGCATGGCACGGCATGGCACCGGCATGGAATGGCATGGAATGGCATGGAATGGCATGGAATGGCATGGAATGGCATGGAATGGCATGGAATGGCATGGAATGGCATGGAATGGCATGGAATGGCATGGAATGGCATGGAATGGCATGGAATGGCATGGAATGGCATGGAATGGCATGGAATGGCATCGCACCGGCATGGCACCGGCATGGCACCGGCATGGCAGCGGCATGGCACGGCATGGCACGGCATGGCACGGCATGGCACCGGCATGGCACGGCATGGCACCGGCATGGCACGGCATGGCACCGGCATGGCACCGGCATAGCACGGCATGGCACCGGCATGGTACGGCATGGCACCGGCATGGCACGGCATGGCACCGGCATGGCACGGCATGGCACGGCATGGCACGGCATGGCACGGCATGGCACCGGCATGGCACGGCATGGCACCGGCATGGCACGGCATGGCACCGGCATGGCACGGCATGGCACCGGCATGGCACGGCATGGCACCGGCATGGCACCGGCATAGCACCGGCATGGCACCGGCATGGAATGGCATGGAATGGCATGGAATGACATGGAATGGCATGGAATGGCATGGAATGGCATGGAATGGCATGGAATGGCATGGAATGGCATGGAATGGCATGGAATGGCATGGAATGGCATGGACTGGCATGGAATGGCATGGAATGGCATGGAATGGCATGGAATGGCATGGAATGGCATGGAATGGCATGGAATGGCATGGAATGGCATGGAATGGCATGGAATGGCATCGCACCGGCATGGCACCGGCATGGCACGGCATGGCACCGGCATGGCACGGCATGGCACCGGCATGGCACGGCATGGCACCGGCATGGCACGGCATGGCACCGGCATGGCACGGCATGGCACCGGCATGGCACCGGCATGGCACGGCATGGAATGGCATGGAATGGCATGGAATGGCATGGAATGGCATGGAATGGCATGGAATGGCATGGAATGGCATGGAATGGCATGGAATGGCATGGAATGGCATGGAATGGCATGGAATGGCATGGAATGGCATGGAATGGCATGGAATGGCATGGAATGGCATGGAATGGCATGGAATGGCATGGAATGGCATGGAATGGCATGGAATGGCATGGAATGGCATGGAATAGCATGGAATGGCATGGAATGGCATGGAATGGCATGGAATGGCATGGAATGGCATGGAATGGCATGGAATGGCATGGAATGGCATGGAATGGCATGGAATGGCATGGAATGGCATGGAATGGCATGGAATGGCATGGAATGGCATGGAATGGCATGGAATGGCATGGAATGGCATGGAATGGCATGGAATGGCATGGAATGGCATGGAATGGCATGGAATGGCATGGAATGGCATGGAATGGCATGGAATGGCATGGAATGGCATGGAATGGCATGGAATGGCATGGAATGGCATGGAATGGCATGGAATGGCATGGAATGGCATGGAATGGCATGGAATGGCATGGAATGGCATGGAATGGCATGGAATGGCATGGAATGGCATGGAATGGCATGGAATGGCATGGAATGGCATGGAATGGCATGGAATGGCATGGAATGGCATGGAATGGCATGGAATGGCATGGAATGGCATGGAATGGCATGGAATGGCATGGAATGGCATGGAATGGCACGGCATGGCACGGCATGGCACGGCATGGCACGGCATGGCACGGCATGGCACGGCATGGCACGGCATGGCACGGCATAGCACGGCATTGAATGGCATGGAATGGCAAGGCATGGCACGGCATGGCCCGGCATGGCCCGGCATGGCACGGCATGGCACGGCATGGCACGGCATGGCACCGGCATGGCACGGCATGGCACGGCATGGCACCGGCATGGCACGGCATGGCACCGGCATGGCACGGCATGGCACCGGCATGGCACCGGCATGGAATGGCATGGAATGGCATGGAATGACATGGAATGGCATGGAATGGCATGGAATGACATGGAATGGCATGGAATGGCATGGAATGGCATGGCACCGCATGGCACGGCATGGCACGGCATTGAATGGCATGGAATGGCACGGCATGGCACGGCATGGCACGGCATGGCACCGGCATGGCACGGCATGGCACCGGCATGGCACGGCATGGCACCGGCATGGCACGGCATGGCACCGGCATGGCACGGCATGGCACCGGCATGGCACGGCATGGCACCGGCATGGCACGGCATGGCACCGGCATGGCACGGCATGGCACCGGCATGGCACGGCATGGCACCGGCATGGCACGGCATGGCACCGGCATGGCACGGCATGGCACCGGCATGGCACGGCATGGCACCGGCATGGCACCGGCATGGCACCGGCATAGCACGGCATGGCACCGGCATGGCACGGCATGGCACCGGCATGGCACGGCATGGCACCGGCATGGCACGGCATGGCACCGGCATGGCACGGCATGGCACCGGCATGGCACGGCATGGCACCGGCATGGCACGGCATGGCACCGGCATGGCACGGCATGGCACCGGCATGGCACGGCATGGCACCGGCATGGCACGGCATGGCACCGGCATGGCACGGCATGGCACCGGCATGGCACGGCATGGCACCGGCATGGCACGGCATGGCACCGGCATGGCACGGCATGGCACCGGCATGGCACGGCATGGCACCGGCATGGCACGGCATGGCACGGCATGGCACGGCATGGCACGGCATGGCACGGCATGGCACGGCATGGCACGGCATGGCACGGCATGGCACGGCATGGCACGGCATGGCACGGCATGGCACGGCATGGCACGGCATGGCACGGCATGGCACGGCATGGCACGGCATGGCACGGCATGGCACGGCATGGCACGGCATGGCACGGCATGGCACGGCATGGCACGGCATGGCACGGCATGGCACGGCATGGCACGGCATGGCACGGCATGGCACGGCATGGCACGGCATGGCACGGCATGGCACGGCATGGCACGGCATGGCACGGCATGGCACGGCATGGCACGGCATGGCACGGCATGGCACGGCATGGCACGGCATGGCACGGCATGGCACGGCATGGCACGGCATGGCACGGCATGGCACGGCATGGCACGGCATGGCACGGCATGGCACGGCATGGCACGGCATGGCACGGCATGGCACGGCATGGCACGGCATGGCACGGCATGGCACGGCATGGCACGGCATGGCACGGCATGGCACGGCATGGCACGGCATGGCACGGCATGGCACGGCATGGCACGGCATGGCACGGCATGGCACGGCATGGCACGGCATGGCACGGCATGGCACGGCATGGCACGGCATGGCACGGCATGGCACGGCATGGCACGGCATGGCACGGCATGGCACGGCATGGCACGGCATGGCACGGCATGGCACGGCATGGCACGGCATGGCACGGCATGGCACGGCATGGCACGGCATGGCACGGCATGGCACGGCATGGCACGGCATGGCACGGCATGGCACGGCATGGCACGGCATGGCACCGGCATGGCACGGCATGGCACCGGCATGGCACGGCATGGAATGGCATGGAATGGCATGGAATGGCATGGAATGGCATGGAATGGCATGGAATGGCATGGAATGGCATGGAATGGCATGGAATGGCATGGAATGGCATGGAATGGCATGGAATGGCATGGAATGGCATGGAATGGCATGGAATGGCATGGAATGGCATGGAATGGCATGGAATGGCATGGAATGGCATGGAATGGCATGGAATGGCATGGAATGGCATGGAATGGCATGGAATGGCATGGAATGGCATGGAATGGCATGGAATGGCATGGAATGGCATGGAATGGCATGGAATGGCATGGAATGGCATGGAATGGCATGGAATGGCATGGAATGGCATGGAATGGCATGGAATGGCATGGAATGGCATGGAATGGCATGGAATGGCATGGAATGGCATGGAATGGCATGGAATGGCATGGAATGGCATGGAATGGCATGGAATGGCATGGAATGGCATGGAATGGCATGGAATGGCATGGAATGGCATGGAATGGCATGGAATGGCATGGAATGGCATGGAATGGCATGGAATGGCATGGAATGGCATGGAATGGCATGGAATGGCATGGAATGGCATGGAATGGCATGGAATGGCACGGCATGGCACGGCATGGCACGGCATGGCACGGCATGGCACGGCATGGCACGGCATGGCACGGCATAGCACGGCATTGAATGGCATGGAATGGCAAGGCATGGCACGGCATGGCCCGGCATGGCCCGGCATGGCACGGCATGGCACGGCATGGCACGGCATGGCACCGGCATGGCACGGCATGGCACGGCATGGCACCGGCATGGCACGGCATGGCACCGGCATGGCACGGCATGGCACCGGCATGGCACCGGCATGGAATGGCATGGAATGGCATGGAATGACATGGAATGGCATGGAATGGCATGGAATGACATGGAATGGCATGGAATGGCATGGAATGGCATGGCACCGCATGGCACGGCATGGCACCGCATGGCACGGCATGGCACGGCATTGAATGGCATGGAATGGCACGGCATGGCACGGCATGGCACGGCATGGCACGGCATGGCACGGCATGGCACCGGCATGGCACGGCATGGCACCGGCATGGCACGGCATGGCACCGGCATGGCACGGCATGGCACCGGCATGGCACGGCATGGCACCGGCATGGCACGGCATGGCACCGGCATGGCACGGCATGGCACCGGCATGGCACGGCATGGCACCGGCATGGCACGGCATGGCACCGGCATGGCACGGCATGGCACCGGCATGGCACGGCATGGCACCGGCATGGCACGGCATGGCACCGGCATGGCACGGCATGGCACCGGCATGGCACGGCATGGCACCGGCATGGCACGGCATGGCACCGGCATGGCACGGCATGGCACCGGCATGGCACCGGCATGGCACCGGCATAGCACGGCATGGCACCGGCATGGCACGGCATGGCACCGGCATGGCACGGCATGGCACCGGCATGGCACGGCATGGCACCGGCATGGCACGGCATGGCACCGGCATGGCACGGCATGGCACCGGCATGGCACGGCATGGCACCGGCATGGCACGGCATGGCACCGGCATGGCACGGCATGGCACCGGCATGGCACGGCATGGCACCGGCATGGCACGGCATGGCACCGGCATGGCACGGCATGGCACCGGCATGGCACGGCATGGCACCGGCATGGCACGGCATGGCACCGGCATGGCACGGCATGGCACGGCATGGCACGGCATGGCACGGCATGGCACGGCATGGCACGGCATGGCACGGCATGGCACGGCATGGCACGGCATGGCACGGCATGGCACGGCATGGCACGGCATGGCACGGCATGGCACGGCATGGCACGGCATGGCACGGCATGGCACGGCATGGCACGGCATGGCACGGCATGGCACGGCATGGCACGGCATGGCACGGCATGGCACGGCATGGCACGGCATGGCACGGCATGGCACGGCATGGCACGGCATGGCACGGCATGGCACGGCATGGCACGGCATGGCACGGCATGGCACGGCATGGCACGGCATGGCACGGCATGGCACGGCATGGCACGGCATGGCACGGCATGGCACGGCATGGCACGGCATGGCACGGCATGGCACGGCATGGCACGGCATGGCACGGCATGGCACGGCATGGCACGGCATGGCACGGCATGGCACGGCATGGCACGGCATGGCACGGCATGGCACGGCATGGCACGGCATGGCACGGCATGGCACGGCATGGCACGGCATGGCACGGCATGGCACGGCATGGCACGGCATGGCACGGCATGGCACGGCATGGCACGGCATGGCACGGCATGGCACGGCATGGCACGGCATGGCACGGCATGGCACGGCATGGCACGGCATGGCACGGCATGGCACGGCATGGCACGGCATGGCACGGCATGGCACGGCATGGCACGGCATGGCACGGCATGGCACGGCATGGCACGGCATGGCACGGCATGGCACGGCATGGCACGGCATGGCACGGCATGGCACGGCATGGCACGGCATGGCACGGCATGGCACGGCATGGCACGGCATGGCACGGCATGGCACGGCATGGCACGGCATGGCACGGCATGGCACGGCATGGCACGGCATGGCACGGCATGGCACGGCATGGCACGGCATGGCACGGCATGGCACGGCATGGCACGGCATGGCACGGCATGGCACGGCATGGCACGGCATGGCACGGCATGGCACGGCATGGCACGGCATGGCACGGCATGGCACGGCATGGCACGGCATGGCACGGCATGGCACGGCATGGCACGGCATGGCACGGCATGGCACGGCATGGCACGGCATGGCACGGCATGGCACGGCATGGCACGGCATGGCACGGCATGGCACGGCATGGCACGGCATGGCACGGCATGGCACGGCATGGCACGGCATGGCACGGCATGGCACGGCATGGCACGGCATGGCACGGCATGGCACGGCATGGCACGGCATGGCACGGCATGGCACGGCATTGAATGGCATGGAATGGCATGGAATGGCATGGAATGGCATGGAATGACATGGAATGGCATGGAATGGCATGGAATGGCATGGAATGGCATGGAATGGCATGGAATGGCATGGAATGGCATGGAATGGCATGGCACGGCATGGCACCGCATGGCACGGCATGGCATGGCACGGCATGGCACGGCATGGCACGGCATGGCACCGGCATGGCACGGCATGGCACCGGCATGGCACCGGCATGGCACGGCATGGCACCGGCATGGCACCGGCATGGCACGGCATGGCACCGGCATGGCACGGCATGGCACCGGCATGGCACGGCATGGCACCGGCATGGCACGGCATGGCACCGGCATGGCACGGCATGGCACGGCATGGAATGGCATGGAATGGCATGGAATGGCATGGAATGGCATGGAATGGCATGGAATGGCATGGAATGGCATGGAATGGCATGGAATGGCATGGAATGGCATGGAATGGCATGGAATGGCATGGAATGGCATGGAATGGCATGGAATGGCATGGAATGGCATGGAATGGCATGGAATGGCATGGCACGGCATGGCACCGGCATGGCACGGCAGGGAATGGCATGGAATGGCATGGAATGGCATGGAATGGCATGGAATGGCATGGCACGGCATGGCACGGCATTGAATGGCATGGAATGGCATGGAATGGCATGGAATGGCATGGAATGGCATGGAATGGCATGGAATGGCATGGAATGGCATGGAATGGCATGGAATGGCATGGAATGGCATGGAATGGCATGGAATGGCATGGAATGGCATGGAATGGCATGGAATGGCATGGAATGGCATGGAATGGCATGGAATGGCATGGAATGGCATGGAATGGCATGGAATGGCATGGAATGGCATGGAATGGCATGGAATGGCATGGAATGGCATGGAATGGCATGGAATGGCATCGCACCGGCATGGCACCGGCATGGCACGGCATGGCACCGGCATGGCACGGCATGGCACGGGCATGGCACGGCATGGCACGGCATGGCACGGCATGGCACCGGCATGGCACGGCATGGCACCGGCATGGCACGGCATGGCACCGGCATGGCACCGGCATAGCACCGGCATGGCACCGGCATGGAACGGCATGGCACCGGCATGGAATGGCATGGAATGGCATGGAATGGCATGGAATGGCATGGAATGGCATGGAATGGCATGGAATGGCATGGAATGGCATGGAATGGCATGGAATGGCATGGAATGGCATGGAATGGCATCGCACCGGCATGGCACCGGCATGGCACGGCATGGCACCGGCATGGCACGGCATGGCACCGGCATGGCACGGCATGGCACCGGCATGGCACGGCATGGCACCGGCATGGCACGGCATGGCACGGGCATGGCACGGCATGGCACGGCATGGCACGGCATGGCACGGCATGGCACGGCATGGCACGGCATGGCACCGGCATGGCACGGCATGGCACGGCATGGCACCGGCATGGCACGGCATGGCACGGCATGGCACCGGCATGGCACGGCATGGCACCGGCATGGCACGGCATGGCACCGGCATGGCACGGCATGGCACCGGCATGGCACGGCATGGCACCGGCATGGCACGGCATGGCACCGGCATGGCACGGCATGGCACCGGCATGGCACGGCATGGCACCGGCATGGCACGGCATGGCACCGGCATGGCACGGCATGGAATGGCATGGAATGGCATGGAATGGCATGGAATGGCATGGAATGGCATGGAATGGCATGGAATGGCATGGAATGGCATGGAATGGCATGGAATGGCATGGAATGGCATGGAATGGCATGGAATGGCATGGAATGGCATGGAATGGCATGGAATGGCATGGAATGGCATGGAATGGCATGGAATGGCATGGAATGGCATGGAATGGCATGGAATGGCATGGAATGGCATGGAATGGCATGGAATGGCATGGAATGGCATGGAATGGCATGGAATGGCATGGCACGGCATGGCACGGCATGGAATGGCATGGAATGGCATGGAATGGCATGGAATGGCATGGAATGGCATGGAATGGCATGGAATGGCATGGAATGGCATGGAATGGCATGGAATGGCATGGAATGGCATGGAATGGCATGGAATGGCATGGAATGGCATGGAATGGCATGGAATGGCATGGAATGGCATGGAATGGCATGGAATGGCATGGAATGGCATGGAATGGCATGGAATGGCATGGAATGGCATGGAATGGCATCGCACCGGCATGGCACCGGCATGGCACGGCATGGCAGCGGCATGGCACGGCATGGCACGGCATGGCACGGCATGGCACCGGCATGGCACGGCATGGCACCGGCATGGCACGGCATGGCACCGGCATGGCACCGGCATAGCACGGCATGGCACCGGCATGGTACGGCATGGCACCGGCATGGCACGGCATGGCACCGGCATGGCACGGCATGGCACGGCATGGCACGGCATGGCACGGCATGGCACGGCATGGCACGGCATGGCACGGCATGGCACCGGCATGGCACGGCATGGCACCGGCATGGCACGGCATGGCACCGGCATGGCACCGGCATAGCACCGGCATGGCACCGGCATGGAATGGCATGGAATGGCATGGAATGACATGGAATGGCATGGAATGGCATGGAATGGCATGGAATGGCATGGAATGACATGGAATGGCATGGAATGGCATGGAATGGCATGGAATGGCATGGAATGGCATGGAATGGCATGGACTGGCATGGAATGGCATGGAATGGCATGGAATGGCATGGAATGGCATGGAATGGCATGGAATGGCATGGAATGGCATGGAATGGCATGGAATGGCATGGAATGGCATGGAATGGCATCGCACCGGCATGGCACCGGCATGGCACGGCATGGCACCGGCATGGCACGGCATGGCACCGGCATGGCACGGCATGGCACCGGCATGGCACGGCATGGCACGGGCATGGCACGGCATGGCACGGCATGGCACGGCATGGCACGGCATGGCACGGCATGGCACCGGCATGGCACGGCATGGCACGGCATGGCACCGGCATGGCACGGCATGGCACCGGCATGGCACGGCATGGCACCGGCATGGCACGGCATGGCACCGGCATGGCACGGCATGGCACCGGCATGGCACGGCATGGCACCGGCATGGCACGGCATGGCACCGGCATGGCACGGCATGGCACCGGCATGGCACGGCATGGCACCGGCATGGCACGGCATGGCACGGCATGGCACGGCATGGAATGGCATGGAATGGCATGGAATGGCATGGAATGGCATGGAATGGCATGGAATGGCATGGAATGGCATGGAATGGCATGGAATGGCATGGAATGGCATGGAATGGCATGGAATGGCATGGAATGGCATGGAATGGCATGGAATGGCATGGAATGGCATGGAATGGCATGAAATGGCATGGAATGGCATGGAATGGCATGGAATGGCATGGAATGGCATGGAATGGCATGGAATGGCATGGAATGGCATGGCACGGCATGGCACGGCATGGAATGGCATGGAATGGCATGGAATGGCATGGAATGGCATGGAATGGCATGGAATGGCATGGAATGGCATGGAATGGCATGGAATGGCATGGAATGGCATGGAATGGCATGGAATGGCATGGAATGGCATGGAATGGCATGGAATGGCATGGAATGGCATGGAATGGCATGGAATGGCATGGAATGGCATGGAATGGCATGGAATGGCATGGAATGGCATGGAATGGCATGGAATGGCATGGAATGGCATGGAATGGCATGGAATGGCATGGAATGGCATGGAATGGCATGGAATGGCATGGAATGGCATGGAATGGCATGGAATGGCATGGAATGGCATGGAATGGCATGGAATGGCATGGAATGGCATGGAATGGCATGGAATGGCATGGAATGGCATGGAATGGCATGGAATGGCATGGAATGGCATGGAATGGCATGGAATGGCATGGAATGGCATGGAATGGCATGGAATGGCATGGAATGGCATGGAATGGCATGGAATGGCATGGAATGGCATGGAATGGCATGGAATGGCATGGAATGGCATGGAATGGCATGGAATGGCATGGAATGGCATGGAATGGCATGGAATGGCATGGAATGGCATGGAATGGCATGGAATGGCATGGAATGGCATGGAATGGCATGGAATGGCATGGAATGGCATGGAATGGCATGGAATGGCACGGAATGGCACGGCATGGCACGGCATGGCACGGCATGGCACGGCATGGCACGGCATGGCACGGCATGGCACGGCATAGCACGGCATTGAATGGCATGGAATGGCAAGGCATGGCACGGCATGGCCCGGCATGGCCCGGCATGGCACGGCATGGCACGGCATGGCACGGCATGGCACCGGCATGGCACGGCATGGCACGGCATGGCACCGGCATGGCACGGCATGGCACCGGCATGGCACGGCATGGCACCGGCATGGCACCGGCATGGAATGGCATGGAATGGCATGGAATAACATGGAATAACATGGAATGGCATGGAATGGCATGGAATGACATGGAATGGCATGGAATGGCATGGAATGGCATGGCACCGCATGGCACGGCATGGCACCGCATGGCACGGCATGGCACGGCATTGAATGGCATGGAATGGCACGGCATGGCACGGCATGGCACGGCATGGCACGGCATGGCACGGCATGGCACGGCATGGCACGGCATGGCACGGCATGGCACGGCATGGCACGGCATGGCACGGCATGGCACGGCATGGCACGGCATGGCACGGCATGGCACGGCATGGCACGGCATGGCACGGCATGGCACGGCATGGCACGGCATGGCACGGCATGGCACGGCATGGCACGGCATGGCACGGCATGGCACGGCATGGCACGGCATGGCACGGCATGGCACGGCATGGCACGGCATGGCACGGCATGGCACGGCATGGCACGGCATGGCACGGCATGGCACGGCATGGCACGGCATGGCACGGCATGGCACGGCATGGCACGGCATGGCACGGCATGGCACGGCATGGCACGGCATGGCACGGCATGGCACGGCATGGCACGGCATGGCACGGCATGGCACGGCATGGCACGGCATGGCACGGCATGGCACGGCATGGCACGGCATGGCACGGCATGGCACGGCATGGCACGGCATGGCACGGCATGGCACGGCATGGCACGGCATGGCACGGCATGGCACGGCATGGCACGGCATGGCACGGCATGGCACGGCATGGCACGGCATGGCACGGCATGGCACGGCATGGCACGGCATGGCACGGCATGGCACGGCATGGCACGGCATGGCACGGCATGGCACGGCATGGCACGGCATGGCACGGCATGGCACGGCATGGCACGGCATGGCACGGCATGGCACGGCATGGCACGGCATGGCACGGCATGGCACGGCATGGCACGGCATGGCACGGCATGGCACGGCATGGCACGGCATGGCACGGCATGGCACGGCATGGCACGGCATGGCACGGCATGGCACGGCATGGCACGGCATGGCACGGCATGGCACGGCATGGCACGGCATGGCACGGCATGGCACGGCATGGCACGGCATGGCACGGCATGGCACGGCATGGCACGGCATGGCACGGCATGGCACGGCATGGCACGGCATGGCACGGCATGGCACGGCATGGCACGGCATGGCACGGCATGGCACGGCATGGCACGGCATGGCACGGCATGGCACGGCATGGCACGGCATGGCACGGCATGGCACGGCATGGCACGGCATGGCACGGCATTGAATGGCATGGAATGGCATGGAATGGCATGGAATGGCATGGAATGACATGGAATGGCATGGAATGGCATGGAATGGCATGGAATGGCATGGAATGGCATGGCACGGCATGGCACCGCATGGCACGGCATGGCATGGCACGGCATGGCACGGCATGGCACGGCATGGCACCGGCATGGCACGGCATGGCACCGGCATGGCACCGGCATGGCACGGCATGGCACCGGCATGGCACGGCATGGCACCGGCATGGCACCGGCATGGCACGGCATGGCACCGGCATGGCACGGCATGGCACCGGCATGGCACGGCATGGCACCGGCATGGCACGGCATGGCACCGGCATGGCACGGCATGGCACGGCATGGAATGGCATGGAATGGCATGGAATGGCATGGAATGGCATGGAATGGCATGGAATGGCATGGAATGGCATGGAATGGCATGGAATGGCATGGAATGGCATGGAATGGCATGGAATGGCATGGAATGGCATGGAATGGCATGGCACGGCATGGCACCGGCATGGCACGGCAGGGAATGGCATGGAATGGCATGGAATGGCATGGAATGGCATGGAATGGCATGGCACGGCATGGCACGGCATTGAATGGCATGGAATGGCATGGAATGGCATGGAATGGCATGGAATGGCATGGAATGGCATGGAATGGCATGGAATGGCATGGAATGGCATGGAATGGCATGGAATGGCATGGAATGGCATGGAATGGCATGGAATGGCATGGAATGGCATGGAATGGCATGGAATGGCATGGAATGGCATGGAATGGCATGGAATGGCATGGAATGGCATGGAATGGCATGGAATGGCATGGAATGGCATGGAATGGCATGGAATGGCATGGAATGGCATGGAATGGCATCGCACCGGCATGGCACCGGCATGGCACGGCATGGCACCGGCATGGCACGGCATGGCACGGGCATGGCACGGCATGGCACGGCATGGCACGGCATGGCACCGGCATGGCACGGCATGGCACCGGCATGGCACGGCATGGCACCGGCATGGCACCGGCATAGCACCGGCATGGCACCGGCATGGAACGGCATGGCACCGGCATGGAATGGCATGGAATGGCATGGAATGGCATGGAATGGCATGGAATGGCATGGAATGGCATGGAATGGCATGGAATGGCATGGAATGGCATGGAATGGCATGGAATGGCATCGCACCGGCATGGCACCGGCATGGCACGGCATGGCACCGGCATGGCACGGCATGGCACCGGCATGGCACGGCATGGCACCGGCATGGCACGGCATGGCACCGGCATGGCACGGCATGGCACGGGCATGGCACGGCATGGCACGGCATGGCACGGCATGGCACGGCATGGCACGGCATGGCACGGCATGGCACCGGCATGGCACGGCATGGCACGGCATGGCACCGGCATGGCACGGCATGGCACGGCATGGCACCGGCATGGCACGGCATGGCACCGGCATGGCACGGCATGGCACCGGCATGGCACGGCATGGCACCGGCATGGCACGGCATGGCACCGGCATGGCACGGCATGGCACCGGCATGGCACGGCATGGCACCGGCATGGCACGGCATGGCACCGGCATGGCACGGCATGGCACCGGCATGGCACGGCATGGCACCGGCATGGCACGGCATGGAATGGCATGGAATGGCATGGAATGGCATGGAATGGCATGGAATGGCATGGAATGGCATGGAATGGCATGGAATGGCATGGAATGGCATGGAATGGCATGGAATGGCATGGAATGGCATGGAATGGCATGGAATGGCATGGAATGGCATGGAATGGCATGGAATGGCATGGAATGGCATGGAATGGCATGGAATGGCATGGAATGGCATGGAATGGCATGGAATGGCATGGAATGGCATCGAATGGCATGGAATGGCATGGAATGGCATGGAATGGCATGGAATGGCATGGAATGGCATGGAATGGCATGGAATGGCATGGAATGGCATGGAATGGCATGGCACGGCATGGAATGGCATGGAATGGCATGGAATGGCATGGAATGGCATGGAATGGCATGGAATGGCATGGAATGGCATGGAATGGCATGGAATGGCATGGAATGGCATGGAATGGCATGGAATGGCATGGAATGGCATGGAATGGCATGGAATGGCATGGAATGGCATGGAATGGCATGGAATGGCATGGAATGGCATGGAATGGCATGGAATGGCATGGAATGGCATCGCACCGGCATGGCACCGGCATGGCACGGCATGGCAGCGGCATGGCACGGCATGGCACGGCATGGCACGGCATGGCACCGGCATGGCACGGCATGGCACCGGCATGGCACGGCATGGCACCGGCATGGCACCGGCATAGCACGGCATGGCACCGGCATGGTACGGCATGGCACCGGCATGGCACGGCATGGCACCGGCATGGCACGGCATGGCACGGCATGGCACGGCATGGCACGGCATGGCACGGCATGGCACGGCATGGCACGGCATGGCACGGCATGGCACGGCATGGCACGGCATGGCACCGGCATGGCACGGCATGGCACCGGCATGGCACGGCATGGCACCGGCATGGCACCGGCATAGCACCGGCATGGCACCGGCATGGAATGGCATGGAATGGCATGGAATGACATGGAATGGCATGGAATGGCATGGAATGGCATGGAATGGCATGGAATGACATGGAATGGCATGGAATGGCATGGAATGGCATGGAATGGCATGGAATGGCATGGAATGGCATGGAATGGCATGGAATGTCATGGACTGGCATGGAATGGCATGGAATGGCATGGAATGGCATGGAATGGCATGGAATGGCATGGAATGGCATGGAATGGCATGGAATGGCATGGAATGGCATGGAATGGCATGGAATGGCATGGAATGGCATGGAATGGCATCGCACCGGCATGGCACCGGCATGGCACGGCATGGCACCGGCATGGCACGGCATGGCACCGGCATGGCACGGCATGGCACCGGCATGGCACCGGCATGGAATGGCATGGAATGGCATGGAATGGCATGGAATGGCATGGAATGGCATGGAATGGCATGGAATGGCATGGAATGGCATGGAATGGCATGGAATGGCATGGAATGGCATGGAATGGCATGGAATGGCATGGAATGGCATGGAATGGCATGGAATGGCATGGAATGGCATGGAATGGCATGGAATGGCATGGAATGGCATGGAATGGCATGGAATGGCATGGAATGGCATGGAATGGCATGGAATGGCATGGAATGGCATGGAATGGCATGGAATGGCATGGAATGGCATGGAATGGCATGGAATGGCACGGCATGGCACGGCATGGCACGGCATGGCACGGCATGGCACGGCATGGCACGGCATGGCACGGCATGGCACGGCATAGCACGGCATTGAATGGCATGGAATGGCAAGGCATGGCACGGCATGGCCCGGCATGGCCCGGCATGGCACGGCATGGCACGGCATGGCACGGCATGGCACCGGCATGGCACGGCATGGCACGGCATGGCACCGGCATGGCACGGCATGGCACCGGCATGGCACGGCATGGCACCGGCATGGCACGGCATGGCACCGGCATGGCACCGGCATGGAATGGCATGGAATGGCATGGAATAACATGGAATGGCATGGAATGGCATGGAATGACATGGAATGGCATGGAATGGCATGGAATGGCATGGCACCGCATGGCACGGCATGGCACCGCATGGCACGGCATGGCACGGCATTGAATGGCATGGAATGGCACGGCATGGCACGGCATGGCACGGCATGGCACCGGCATGGCACGGCATGGCACCGGCATGGCACGGCATGGCACCGGCATGGCACGGCATGGCACCGGCATGGCACGGCATGGCACCGGCATGGCACGGCATGGCACCGGCATGGCACGGCATGGCACCGGCATGGCACGGCATGGCACCGGCATGGCACGGCATGGCACCGGCATGGCACGGCATGGCACCGGCATGGCACCGGCATGGCACCGGCATAGCACGGCATGGCACCGGCATAGCACGGCATGGCACCGGCATGGCACGGCATGGCACCGGCATGGCACGGCATGGCACCGGCATGGCACGGCATGGCACCGGCATGGCACGGCATGGCACCGGCATGGCACGGCATGGCACGGCATGGCACGGCATGGCACGGCATGGCACGGCATGGCACGGCATGGCACGGCATGGCACGGCATGGCACGGCATGGCACGGCATGGCACGGCATGGCACGGCATGGCACGGCATGGCACGGCATGGCACGGCATGGCACGGCATGGCACGGCATGGCACGGCATGGCACGGCATGGCACGGCATGGCACGGCATGGCACGGCATGGCACGGCATGGCACGGCATGGCACGGCATGGCACGGCATGGCACGGCATGGCACGGCATGGCACGGCATGGCACGGCATGGCACGGCATGGCACGGCATGGCACGGCATGGCACGGCATGGCACGGCATGGCACGGCATGGCACGGCATGGCACGGCATGGCACGGCATGGCACGGCATGGCACGGCATGGCACGGCATGGCACGGCATGGCACGGCATGGCACGGCATGGCACGGCATGGCACGGCATGGCACGGCATGGCACGGCATGGCACGGCATGGCACGGCATGGCACGGCATGGCACGGCATGGCACGGCATGGCACGGCATGGCACGGCATGGCACGGCATGGCACGGCATGGCACGGCATGGCACGGCATGGCACGGCATGGCACGGCATGGCACGGCATGGCACGGCATGGCACGGCATGGCACGGCATGGCACGGCATGGCACGGCATGGCACGGCATGGCACGGCATGGCACGGCATGGCACGGCATGGCACGGCATGGCACGGCATGGCACGGCATGGCACGGCATGGCACGGCATGGCACGGCATGGCACGGCATGGCACGGCATGGCACGGCATGGCACGGCATGGCACGGCATGGCACGGCATTGAATGGCATGGCACGGCATTGAATGGCATGGAATGGCATGGAATGGCATGGAATGACATGGAATGGCATGGAATGGCATGGAATGGCATGGAATGGCATGGAATGGCATGGAATGGCATGGAATGGCATGGCACGGCATGGCACCGCATGGCACGGCATGGCATGGCACGGCATGGCACCGCATGGCACGGCATGGCATGGCACGGCATGGCACGGCATGGCACGGCATGGCACCGGCATGGCACGGCATGGCACCGGCATGGCACCGGCATGGCACGGCATGGCACCGGCATGGCACGGCATGGCACCGGCATGGCACCGGCATGGCACGGCATGGCACCGGCATGGCACGGCATGGCACCGGCATGGCACGGCATGGCACCGGCATGGCACGGCATGGCACCGGCATGGCACGGCATGGCACGGCATGGAATGGCATGGAATGGCATGGAATGGCATGGAATGGCATGGAATGGCATGGAATGGCATGGAATGGCATGGAATGGCATGGAATGGCATGGAATGGCATGGAATGGCATGGAATGGCATGGAATGGCATGGAATGGCATGGAATGGCATGGCACGGCATGGCACCGGCATGGCACGGCAGGGAATGGCATGGCACGGCAGGGAATGGCATGGAATGGCATGGAATGGCATGGAATGGCATGGAATGGCATGGAATGGCATGGAATGGCATGGCACGGCATGGCACGGCATGGCACCGGCATGGCACGGCATGGCACCGGCATGGCACGGCATGGCACGGGCATGGCACGGCATGGCACGGCATGGCACGGCATGGCACGGCATGGCACCGGCATGGCACGGCATGGCACCGGCATGGCACGGCATGGCACCGGCATGGCACCGGCATAGCACCGGCATGGCACCGGCATGGAACGGCATGGCACCGGCATGGAATGGCATGGAATGGCATGGAATGGCATGGAATGGCATGGAATGGCATGGAATGGCATGGAATGGCATGGAATGGCATGGAATGGCATGGAATGGCATGGAATGGCATGGAATGGCATGGAATGGCATGGAATGGCATGGAATGGCATGGAATGGCATGGAATGGCATGGCACGGCATGGAATGGCATGGAATGGCATGGAATGGCATGGAATGGCATGGAATGGCATGGAATGGCATGGAATGGCATGGAATGGCATGGAATGGCATGGAATGGCATGGAATGGCATGGAATGGCATGGAATGGCATGGAATGGCATGGAATGGCATGGAATGGCATGGAATGGCATGGAATGGCATGGAATGGCATGGAATGGCATGGAATGGCATGGAATGGCATGGAATGGCATGGAATGGCATGGAATGGCATGGCACGGCATGGAATGGCATGGAATGGCATGGAATGGCATGGAATGGCATGGAATGGCATGGAATGGCATGGAATGGCATGGAATGGCATGGAATGGCATGGAATGGCATGGAATGGCATGGAATGGCATGGAATGGCATGGAATGGCATGGAATGGCATGGAATGGCATGGAATGGCATGGAATGGCATGGAATGGCATGGAATGGCATGGAATGGCATGGAATGGCATGGAATGGCATGGAATGGCATGGAATGGCATGGAATGGCATGGAATGGCATGGAATGGCATGGAATGGCATGGAATGGCATGGAATGGCATGGAATGGCATGGAATGGCATGGAATGGCATGGAATGGCATCGCACCGGCATGGCACCGGCATGGCACGGCATGGCAGCGGCATGGCACGGCATGGCACGGCATGGCACCGGCATGGCACGGCATGGCACCGGCATGGCACGGCATGGCACCGGCATGGCACCGGCATAGCACCGGCATGGCACCGGCATGGAATGGCATGGAATGACATGGAATGGCATGGAATGGCATGGAATGGCATGGAATGGCATGGAATGGCATGGAATGGCATGGAATGGCATGGAATGGCATGGACTGGCATGGAATGGCATGGAATGGCATGGAATGGCATGGAATGGCATGGAATGGCATGGAATGGCATGGAATGGCATGGAATGGCATGGAATGGCATGGAATGGCATGGAATGGCATGGAATGGCATGGAATGGCATCGCACCGGCATGGCACCGGCATGGCACGGCATGGCACCGGCATGGCACGGCATGGCACCGGCATGGCACGGCATGGCACCGGCATGGCACGGCATGGCACGGGCATGGCACGGCATGGCACGGCATGGCACGGCATGGCACGGCATGGCACGGCATGGCACGGCATGGCACGGCATGGCACGGCATGGCACCGGCATGGCACGGCATGGCACGGCATGGCACCGGCATGGCACGGCATGGCACCGGCATGGCACGGCATGGCACCGGCATGGCACGGCATGGCACCGGCATGGCACGGCATGGCACCGGCATGGCACGGCATGGCACCGGCATGGCACGGCATGGCACCGGCATGGCACGGCATGGCACCGGCATGGCACGGCATGGCACCGGCATGGCACGGCATGGCACCGGCATGGCACGGCATGGCACCGGCATGGCACGGCATGGCACCGGCATGGCACGGCATGGCACGGCATGGCACGGCATGGAATGGCATGGAATGGCATGGAATGGCATGGAATGGCATGGAATGGCATGGAATGGCATGGAATGGCATGGAATGGCATGGAATGGCATGGAATGGCATGGAATGGCATGGAATGGCATGGAATGGCATGGAATGGCATGGAATGGCATGAAATGGCATGGAATGGCATGGAATGGCATGGAATGGCATGGAATGGCATGAAATGGCATGGAATGGCATGGAATGGCATGGAATGGCATGGAATGGCATGGAATGGCATGGAATGGCATGGAATGGCATGGAATGGCATGGCACGGCATGGCACGGCATGGAATGGCATGGAATGGCATGGAATGGCATGGAATGGCATGGAATGGCATGGAATGGCATGGAATGGCATGGAATGGCATGGAATGGCATGGAATGGCATGGAATGGCATGGAATGGCATGGAATGGCATGGAATGGCATGGAATGGCATGGAATGGCATGGAATGGCATGGAATGGCATGGAATGGCATGGAATGGCATGGAATGGCATGGAATGGCATGGAATGGCATGGAATGGCATGGAATGGCATGGAATGGCATGGAATGGCATGGAATGGCATGGAATGGCATGGAATGGCATGGAATGGCATGGAATGGCATGGAATGGCATGGAATGGCATGGAATGGCATGGAATGGCATGGAATGGCATGGAATGGCATGGAATGGCATGGAATGGCATGGAATGGCATGGAATGGCATGGAATGGCATGGAATGGCATGGAATGGCATGGAATGGCATGGAATGGCATGGAATGGCATGGAATGGCATGGAATGGCATGGAATGGCATGGAATGGCATGGAATGGCATGGAATGGCATGGAATGGCATGGAATGGCATGGAATGGCATGGAATGGCATGGAATGGCATGGAATGGCATGGAATGGCATGGAATGGCATGGAATGGCATGGAATGGCATGGAATGGCATGGAATGGCATGGAATGGCATGGAATGGCATGGAATGGCATGGAATGGCATGGAATGGCATGGAATGGCATGGAATGGCATGGAATGGCATGGAATGGCATGGAATGGCATGGAATGGCATGGAATGGCACGGCATGGCACGGCATGGCACGGCATGGCACGGCATGGCACGGCATGGCACGGCATGGCACGGCATGGCACGGCATGGCACGGCATGGCACGGCATAGCACGGCATTGAATGGCATGGAATGGCAAGGCATGGCACGGCATGGCCCGGCATGGCCCGGCATGGCACGGCATGGCACGGCATGGCACGGCATGGCACCGGCATGGCACGGCATGGCACGGCATGGCACCGGCATGGCACGGCATGGCACCGGCATGGCACGGCATGGCACCGGCATGGCACCGGCATGGAATGGCATGGAATGGCATGGAATAACATGGAATGGCATGGAATGGCATGGAATGACATGGAATGGCATGGAATGGCATGGAATGGCATGGCACCGCATGGCACGGCATGGCACCGCATGGCACGGCATGGCACGGCATTGAATGGCATGGAATGGCACGGCATGGCACGGCATGGCACGGCATGGCACCGGCATGGCACGGCATGGCACCGGCATGGCACGGCATGGCACCGGCATGGCACGGCATGGCACCGGCATGGCACGGCATGGCACCGGCATGGCACGGCATGGCACCGGCATGGCACGGCATGGCACCGGCATGGCACGGCATGGCACCGGCATGGCACGGCATGGCACCGGCATGGCACGGCATGGCACCGGCATGGCACCGGCATGGCACCGGCATAGCACGGCATGGCACCGGCATGGCACGGCATGGCACCGGCATGGCACGGCATGGCACCGGCATGGCACCGGCATGGCACGGCATGGCACCGGCATGGCACGGCATGGCACCGGCATGGCACGGCATGGCACCGGCATGGCACGGCATGGCACCGGCATGGCACGGCATGGCACCGGCATGGCACGGCATGGCACCGGCATGGCACCGGCATGGCACGGCATGGCACGGCATGGCACGGCATGGCACGGCATGGCACGGCATGGCACGGCATGGCACGGCATGGCACGGCATGGCACGGCATGGCACGGCATGGCACGGCATGGCACGGCATGGCACGGCATGGCACGGCATGGCACGGCATGGCACGGCATGGCACGGCATGGCACGGCATGGCACGGCATGGCACGGCATGGCACGGCATGGCACGGCATGGCACGGCATGGCACGGCATGGCACGGCATGGCACGGCATGGCACGGCATGGCACGGCATGGCACGGCATGGCACGGCATGGCACGGCATGGCACGGCATGGCACGGCATGGCACGGCATGGCACGGCATGGCACGGCATGGCACGGCATGGCACGGCATGGCACGGCATGGCACGGCATGGCACGGCATGGCACGGCATGGCACGGCATGGCACGGCATGGCACGGCATGGCACGGCATGGCACGGCATGGCACGGCATGGCACCGGCATGGCACCGGCATGGAATGGCATGGAATGGCATGGAATAACATGGAATGGCATGGAATGGCATGGAATGACATGGAATGGCATGGAATGGCATGGAATGGCATGGCACCGCATGGCACGGCATGGCACCGCATGGCACGGCATGGCACGGCATTGAATGGCATGGAATGGCACGGCATGGCACGGCATGGCACGGCATGGCACCGGCATGGCACGGCATGGCACCGGCATGGCACGGCATGGCACCGGCATGGCACGGCATGGCACCGGCATGGCACGGCATGGCACCGGCATGGCACGGCATGGCACCGGCATGGCACGGCATGGCACCGGCATGGCACGGCATGGCACCGGCATGGCACGGCATGGCACCGGCATGGCACGGCATGGCACCGGCATGGCACCGGCATGGCACCGGCATAGCACGGCATGGCACCGGCATGGCACGGCATGGCACCGGCATGGCACGGCATGGCACCGGCATGGCACCGGCATGGCACGGCATGGCACCGGCATGGCACGGCATGGCACCGGCATGGCACGGCATGGCACCGGCATGGCACGGCATGGCACCGGCATGGCACGGCATGGCACCGGCATGGCACGGCATGGCACCGGCATGGCACCGGCATGGCACGGCATGGCACGGCATGGCACGGCATGGCACGGCATGGCACGGCATGGCACGGCATGGCACGGCATGGCACGGCATGGCACGGCATGGCACGGCATGGCACGGCATGGCACGGCATGGCACGGCATGGCACGGCATGGCACGGCATGGCACGGCATGGCACGGCATGGCACGGCATGGCACGGCATGGCACGGCATGGCACGGCATGGCACGGCATGGCACGGCATGGCACGGCATGGCACGGCATGGCACGGCATGGCACGGCATGGCACGGCATGGCACGGCATGGCACGGCATGGCACGGCATGGCACGGCATGGCACGGCATGGCACGGCATGGCACGGCATGGCACGGCATGGCACGGCATGGCACGGCATGGCACGGCATGGCACGGCATGGCACGGCATGGCACGGCATGGCACGGCATGGCACGGCATGGCACGGCATGGCACGGCATGGCACGGCATGGCACGGCATGGCACGGCATGGCACGGCATGGCACGGCATGGCACGGCATGGCACGGCATGGCACGGCATGGCACGGCATGGCACGGCATGGCACGGCATGGCACGGCATGGCACGGCATGGCACGGCATGGCACGGCATGGCACGGCATGGCACGGCATGGCACGGCATGGCACGGCATTGAATGGCATGGAATGGCATGGAATGGCATTGAATGGCATGGAATGGCATGGAATGGCATGGAATGGCATGGAATGACATGGAATGGCATGGAATGGCATGGAATGGCATGGAATGGCATGGAATGGCATGGAATGGCATGGAATGGCATGGAATGGCATGGCACGGCATGGCATGGCACGGCATGGCACGGCATGGCACGGCATGGCACCGGCATGGCACGGCATGGCACCGGCATGGCACCGGCATGGCACGGCATGGCACCGGCATGGCACGGCATGGCACCGGCATGGCACCGGCATGGCACGGCATGGCACCGGCATGGCACGGCATGGCACCGGCATGGCACGGCATGGCACGGCATGGCACCGGCATGGCACGGCATGGCACGGCATGGCATGGAATGGCATGGAATGGCATGGAATGGCATGGAATGGCATGGAATGGCATGGAATGGCATGGAATGGCATGGAATGGCATGGAATGGCATGGAATGGCATGGAATGGCATGGAATGGCATGGAATGGCATGGAATGGCATGGAATGGCATGGAATGGCATGGAATGGCATGGAATGGCATGGAATGGCATGGAATGGCATGGAATGGCATGGAATGGCATGGAATGGCATGGAATGGCATGGAATGGCATGGAATGGCATGGAATGGCATGGAATGGCATGGAATGGCATGGAATGGCATGGAATGGCATGGAATGGCATGGAATGGCATGGAATGGCATGGAATGGCATGGAATGGCATGGAATGGCATGGAATGGCATGGAATGGCATGGAATGGCATGGAATGGCATGGAATGGCATGGAATGGCATGGAATGGCATGGAATGGCATGGAATGGCATGGAATGGCATCGCACCGGCATGGCACCGGCATGGCACGGCATGGAATGGCATGGAATGGCATGGCACCGCATGGCCCGGCATGGCACCGGCATGGCACGGCATGGCACGGCATGGCACCGGCATGGCACCGGCATAGCACGGCATGGCACCGGCATAGCACGGCATGGCACGGCATGGCACCGGCATGGCACCGGCATGGCACCGGCATGGCACGGCATGGCACGGCATGGCACGGCATGGCACGGCATGGCACGGCATGGCACCGGCATGGCACGGCATGGCACCGGCATGGCACCGGCATGGCACCGGCATGGCACCGGCATGGCACCGGCATGGCACGGCATGGCACGGCATGGCACGGCATGGCACGGCATGGCACGGCATGGCACGGCATGGCACGGCATGGCACGGCATGGCACGGCATGGCACGGCATGGCACGGCATGGCACGGCATGGCACGGCATGGCACGGCATGGCACGGCATGGCACGGCATGGCACGGCATGGCACGGCATGGCACGGCATGGCACGGCATGGCACGGCATGGCACGGCATGGCACGGCATGGCACGGCATGGCACGGCATGGCACGGCATGGCACGGCATGGCACGGCATGGCACGGCATGGCACGGCATGGCACGGCATGGCACGGCATGGCACGGCATGGCACGGCATGGCACGGCATGGCACGGCATGGCACGGCATGGCACGGCATGGCACGGCATGGCACGGCATGGCACGGCATGGCACGGCATGGCACGGCATGGCACGGCATGGCACGGCATGGCACGGCATGGCACGGCATGGCACGGCATGGCACGGCATGGCACGGCATGGCACGGCATGGCACGGCATGGCACGGCATGGCACGGCATGGCACGGCATGGCACGGCATGGCACGGCATGGCACGGCATGGCACGGCATGGCACGGCATGGCACGGCATGGCACGGCATGGCACGGCATGGCACGGCATGGCACGGCATGGCACGGCATGGCACGGCATGGCACGGCATGGCACGGCATGGCACGGCATGGCACGGCATGGCACGGCATGGCACGGCATGGCACGGCATGGCACGGCATGGCACGGCATGGCACGGCATGGCACGGCATGGCACGGCATGGCACGGCATGGCACGGCATGGCACGGCATGGCACGGCATGGCACGGCATGGCACGGCATGGCACGGCATGGCACGGCATGGCACGGCATGGCACGGCATGGCACGGCATGGCACGGCATGGCACGGCATGGCACGGCATGGCACGGCATGGCACGGCATGGCACGGCATGGCACGGCATGGCACGGCATGGCACGGCATGGCACGGCATGGCACGGCATGGCACGGCATGGCACGGCATGGCACGGCATGGCACGGCATGGCACGGCATGGCACGGCATGGCACGGCATGGCACGGCATGGCACGGCATGGCACGGCATGGCACGGCATGGCACGGCATGGCACGGCATGGCACGGCATGGCACGGCATGGCACGGCATGGCACGGCATGGCACGGCATGGCACGGCATGGCACGGCATGGCACGGCATGGCACGGCATGGCACGGCATGGCACGGCATGGCACGGCATGGCACGGCATGGCACGGCATGGCACGGCATGGCACGGCATGGCACGGCATGGCACGGCATGGCACGGCATGGCACGGCATGGCACGGCATGGCACGGCATGGCACGGCATGGCACGGCATGGCACGGCATGGCACGGCATGGCACGGCATGGCACGGCATGGCACGGCATGGCACGGCATGGCACGGCATGGCACGGCATGGCACGGCATGGCACGGCATGGCACGGCATGGCACGGCATGGCACGGCATGGCACGGCATGGCACGGCATGGCACGGCATGGCACGGCATGGCACGGCATGGCACGGCATGGCACGGCATGGCACGGCATGGCACGGCATGGCACGGCATGGCACGGCATGGCACGGCATGGCACGGCATGGCACGGCATGGCACGGCATGGCACGGCATGGCACGGCATGGCACGGCATGGCACGGCATGGCACGGCATGGCACGGCATGGCACGGCATGGCACGGCATGGCACGGCATGGCACGGCATGGCACGGCATGGCACGGCATGGCACGGCATGGCACGGCATGGCACGGCATGGCACGGCATGGCACGGCATGGCACGGCATGGCACGGCATGGCACGGCATGGCACGGCATGGCACGGCATGGCACGGCATGGCACGGCATGGCACGGCATGGCACGGCATGGCACGGCATGGCACGGCATGGCACGGCATGGCACGGCATGGCACGGCATGGCACGGCATGGCACGGCATGGCACGGCATGGCACGGCATGGCACGGCATGGCACGGCATGGCACGGCATGGCACGGCATGGCACGGCATGGCACGGCATGGCACGGCATGGCACGGCATGGCACGGCATGGCACGGCATGGCACGGCATGGCACGGCATGGCACGGCATGGCACGGCATGGCACGGCATGGCACGGCATGGCACGGCATGGCACGGCATGGCACGGCATGGCACGGCATGGCACGGCATGGCACGGCATGGCACGGCATGGCACGGCATGGCACGGCATGGCACGGCATGGCACGGCATGGCACGGCATGGCACGGCATGGCACGGCATGGCACGGCATGGCACGGCATGGCACGGCATGGCACGGCATGGCACGGCATGGCACGGCATGGCACGGCATGGCACGGCATGGCACGGCATTGAATGGCATGGCACGGCATTGAATGGCATGGAATGGCATGGAATGGCATGGAATGGCATGGAATGGCATGGAATGGCATGGAATGGCATGGAATGGCATGGAATGGCATGGAATGGCATGGAATGGCATGGAATGGCATGGAATGGCACGGCATGGCACGGCATGGCACGGCATGGCACGGCATGGCCCCGGCATGGCACGGCATGGCACCGGCATGGCACGGCATGGCACCGGCATGGCACGGCATGGCACCGGCATGGCACGGCATGGCACCGGCATGGCACGGCATGGCACCGGCATGGCACGGCATGGCACCGGCATGGCACGGCATGGCACCGGCATGGCACGGCATGGCACCGGCATGGCACGGCATGGCACCGGCATGGCACGGCATGGCACGGCATGGCACGGCATGGAATGGCATGGAATGGCATGGAATGGCATGGAATGGCATGGAATGGCATGGAATGGCATGGAATGGCATGGAATGGCATGGCACGGCATGGCACCGGCATGGAATGGCATGGAATGGCATGGAATGGCATGGCACGGCATGGCACGGCATGGCACGGCATTGAATGGCATGGAATGGCATGGCACGGCATGGCACGGCATTGAATGGCATGGAATGGCATGGAATGGCATGGAATGGCATGGAATGGCATGGAATGGCATGGAATGGCATGGAATGGCATGGAATGGCATGGAATGGCATGGAATGGCATGGAATGGCATGGAATGGCATGGAATGGCATGGAATGGCATGGAATGGCATGGAATGGCATGGAATGGCATGGAATGGCATGGAATGGCATGGAATGGCATGGAATGGCATGGAATGGCATGGAATGGCATGGAATGGCATGGAATGGCATGGAATGGCATGGAATGGCATGGAATGGCATGGAATGGCATGGAATGGCATGGAATGGCATGGAATGGCATGGAATGGCATGGAATGGCATGGAATGGCATGGAATGGCATGGAATGGCATGGAATGGCATGGAATGGCATGGAATGGCATGGAATGGCATGGAATGGCATGGAATGGCATGGAATGGCATGGAATGGCATGGAATGGCATGGAATGGCATGGAATGGCATGGAATGGCATGGAATGGCATGGAATGGCATGGAATGGCATGGAATGGCATGGAATGGCATGGAATGGCATGGAATGGCATGGAATGGCATGGAATGGCATGGAATGGCATGGAATGGCATGGAATGGCATGGAATGGCATGGAATGGCATGGAATGGCATGGAATGGCATGGAATGGCATGGAATGGCATGGAATGGCATGGAATGGCATGGAATGGCATGGAATGGCATGGAATGGCATGGAATGGCATGGAATGGCATGGAATGGCATGGAATGGCATGGAATGGCATGGAATGGCATGGAATGGCATGGAATGGCATGGAATGGCATGGAATGGCATGGAATGGCATCGCACCGGCATGGCACCGGCATGGCACGGCATGGCACCGGCATGGCACGGCATGGCACCGGCATGGCACGGCATGGCACCGGCATGGCACGGCATGGCACGGGCATGGCACGGCATGGCACGGCATGGCACGGCATGGCACCGGCATGGCACGGCATGGCACCGGCATGGCACGGCATGGCACCGGCATGGCACCGGCATAGCACCGGCATGGCACCGGCATAGCACCGGCATGGCACCGGCATGGAAT